>JAAVTG010000190.1:0-79225 GCA_011947345.1 Phytophthora quininea | reverse complement strand
CCAGACTGGTGCTCTTCGTTGGAAGGCCCCGAGGTGCTGAGAGGAGAAAAGATGACGTTCGCGTCCGACGTTTACTCGTTTGGCATGTGCATCCTGGAAGCAGTGAGTGGGAAGTATCCATGGGGAACGATACCTGATACGGCAGTGAAGCACCATGTCGTGAAGACGAAGAAGATCCCGAGGCGTCCTGAGAACTGCAGGGACGAGGCCTACGAGTTGGTGGAGAGAATGTGTCGATATGTTCCAAGTGAGAGGTTGTCGATGAAGGACGTGGTCGAGTCACTGAAGTCGATGAAATGATGCTTGCTGAAGTTAATCAAGACTTCGAATTGTGTGGCCGACAGGTGGTGTATACTAGTGCGTTAGTTCCTCGATCGCTTGATTGAATTAGCGGGTTAATTGAGTGTGCCTTCCTGAACGGTGTCTATCTTATGGTCGTGCTGACGGTCGTGTCCTTGAGGCTACCGTCGGCTTTCAGATGACTACTTTACTCAGAGGTAGGATCACTAGTGTTTCATGGGGATTGCTTCGATGATTCAGGTCGTTCAAACGGGCAGCGAGTTCGGCGTGTACATTCCTTCGTACATTGGTGTCTTGATGAGCCCGATGGCCACCTCGTCCTCGACGACTGGAGAGATCGTGACGGAGTTGCTGTCCTTGGGGACGTCCTCAGCGGGGTGTCGGTACTTGATGCAGAGCGCCACTTGGATCACACTGAGCGCCACTCCGATGGCATTCGGAGTCAACACGAACATGTCGTTGGCTAGGATGCCGTACATGACCCAGATGGAACCGTTGACGAGGTTGACGCTGCACATCATGAACGGCAGCGACGCCGCCGACTTGGTGCTCAGCACCAGCTTCATGGTCTTGAGCGGCGCCGCGTACAGACAAATGTTGAACGCAACAGCTACGAAGCCCGAAATCTTCTCCTGCGCCTTCTGCGAGAGCGCCAGCACGTCGGTCTTGCACAACACGATGAAGAGGATCACCAGCAGCATCCAGAGCAGCGTGACAGCTGCCATCGTGTTGAGCGTGGCGCGGTCGGTGCTCCATTTGTAGAAGACTGTCGAGAAGACGATCGACGTGAAGGCACCGACCAGGTTGAGCGACATGACGGGGAAGTAAACCTCGCTCAGGAAGCCGTAGGCGGACCACGTGTAGCAGTTGATGCAGAGCATGAGCACCGGCAGGATGCGGACCTCGCCCGTGCTCTTCTCCGTGTGAATGCGGCGGAAGTCTGGGAACGGCGAGAAGAGCAGCACGACGGTGGTGACGGTGCCGCAGATGTTGACGATGTCGAGTGCGAGCATTTCTTTGCCTGGGGTAGTGGGGACCTTGGACGTCGGCGATCGGATGCGAAATGGCTCGGCCGATCGACCAGCGGAGCAAGCGGCGATTTCGAAGCCGAGCTCCGTCAAGACCAGTGGTCGCTCGAAACTCGAACACTCGGCTTGGACTCGACCCTGTCGGCGCCTCGGGCCATTCGTTCGCCGCGCATCTCACTGGCGACTCTCGTCGTCGTTACTCTCGCTCTTCGTTTACATTTCCTGCAGGCGATGCTGCCGCGCTTCAGGATCAAACGCTTTACCTTAGCGCGACCACGGTCGCGGCGACGTCGAGGTGAGTATCGCTCAGCCGACCGGACTCGCTTCCCACTTTGTCCTTTCGTTGCGAGTCGCGAGCCTCCGACCGGAGACATCACTTCGGCGTGAGCATGTTGCTGCTGCCCACACGCATCGCTTTGATTTGGGCTTTGCATGCCGCAAGCGTTGGCCCGTGGCTGCCGTTCGGCGCTGGAGGCAGATGAGAGCGCCGCACGCAAGTTACGACGGTGCTGCAATGGCTGGACTCGGCTGATGGTGCAGTCCTCAGCATTTCTTGCAAGTCCTGCTTGGACAGTGTCCTGCTCTTGACGCTCTTGAAGTTGAACGACTGCAACACGGCGACGCAGCACCGGGTCACTTGACGACTTTGCCACATTAACTCTTTTGGTACCTCGCGCCGCCGTCAAAAGCTCCGACATGCAGCTCGTCCGAGGTGGACGGCGTGGCAACGCGAACTGTTGAACCAGCGATCTCCGCCTCGGAGAGATGGTGTCGGCTGGCTGCTTCTATGGGTCAGCAGGAACGAGCCGCTGTGCTGGCGTGAAGACTACGCCCCAGTGCGTGTTTGCTAGTGAAGGCACAGCCGTCATGCAGACACTCGGTTCGTACACTCCAACATGTTTGCTCCACATTTTATCAAGTTGTAGAAGGGTAGAAAACATTTGTGGCACATAAAAGAAATATGAGCATCTGCGTTGAGAAGCATCGCGAAGTCACCGTATGGGGTCGTTTCTTGGCGAGCAGTGCTCACTTTCGATCTTGCCGTCTGGCGCCCACAACTAGCTTTGCGGGGAGCTCGTAGGCCCATGGGTCGGCAATCTCTTACCCCGAAGAGTTGCTATGGAGCAAGTCACACATGTACACCTCCGTGACCTGCAAGCTCAACCAGGTCTGCTCGGACGATCTGCTGCGAGAAGAGATCGAGGCGACCGTCAAGGCTCTTCACAAAGTCGCGGTGAAGGCTTGGCACGCGGCTAATCTCCTCATGTTGAAGGGCTGCACCACTGGTTTGTGCTGCCCAGATCTGATCGACGAGTTCTTTTACATGTGCTGTACCGAAGTGCTGCAAAAGCGAGCGGATGGCTCTGTTGGTCCCCCTCCTGTGTATGATCGTGTTCACGCTGGCCAAGGCATGGAGATCGAAGCCAAGTACCGACTGCTTCAAACGATCTACGAGTACAAGGTTAACCGGCACCGCTCTCAACAGTACAGTCCTGTGATGATGAAGTATTAGAGCTCGCTGCTGACCCAACTGGCGACGCAGATGGAGATCAACGCAAACAGTCACGTAGTCTTGCAGTTTATCCAGCGTCTGCGCATGTACATTACCATCAAGTACGGCACCAAATCAAGGCAGACCAGTTGCATTATCAAGGATATATTTTATCAATATGGTGGAAGTCCTGTGGGAGAACCAGCGACGGAGTGCGACTGATGTCGGGCATGATCCCGACGAAACCAAGATCATTTGAGAACACAGGTTACTTTGTGGGTCGCTTGTGCGAGGTTCTGAGAATGGTGGTGAAGCAACATCTCGACGCTCCTCGGGAGAAGGGTGTGCGCTCATTTTCATTGCTACCACATGCCAACACATTTGTACCACAACACATTACCATCAACACTAGCTTTCTGCACAACCTTGCGCCCTCGTTTTCTAGAGGCACGGCGTGCGTCTGTGCGGTGACCAAGAATCGATGCGCCATGGACCTACGCGGGAAGCGCACATCAAAGGCAACAAGAGATGGTCATGCAAATGGCATTTGATGTATCGATATACGAGACTGCCCAATAGAGCTCGCCATTTGGTGGAGATATTTTTCAAGACCTTGACCCCGCCACAAAGAAACACCATGCTAGTCATCACTTCACCAATTAGAGTAAGACGGATGGATGAAATGCTTCAATTCTATTGTGGAAACCCTGTGACTACCAGCACTCGCTGGCTGCTCAAAACCAAAAGCGTCTGAAGATTCAAGAAGCAGTCTTATGATCCTGAGTATTACCAACTTACCGGCAAGCATCACCCGGACGCCTTCGGCCGAAATCGCTGAGTTCAAAGTCGGGGTAGGCGCGAACGAAAGAAGAAGAACCACCACTACAAAGATGGCAAGAAGACCTTGGAGATTTCCTCTCGAGTATTGGCACGAGGCAGGCTACTATGATCAGCAGCGTTTGTTCAAATGGCTCAAACAGGACAAGCCCCGATACGTAGCATCGCTTAACGCCATTCCCAGCCACGTACGCCGACAAACCTCACTCTGCAAAGACTCGACTACTTGGTCAGCTTCTTTTGAATGCATCTCGCAACTGGCGGTTTTCCAACACGATCAGGAAGCAGCGTGCGTTCACCGGCTTTGCCAAGTGGCTTGTGTCGAAGGTCAGCGTGCAAGTTTGTATTGGTTATGGCGACTGGACTTGCCGAGCTCGCATCCCCCCTTGGCAGCCAAGCTGCCGGAGCACCGCAATCGGAGACTCGTACGGCGCCAAACAGTGCAAAATGGATAGGACACATAATCTTCTTTTGCTACCCATAATATCAATCAAGCAGGCCCGTTCAGTAACTTGTGTACCAGTATGGTGTTCATTGCGAAGTTAGAAAGGCAAATTTAAGGTGTCGGTTATGCGCAGGACACGGTTATCATTTCAACGGCAGTTATCTCATGGCCGTCACTCGTTACAATCATCGCCTCCCCTTGGTTGCTTGTTGCCTTTCGTCGTCAGTTGATCGGTTCATCAAGTTTGCCCAGCTTGGGAGCGGCACGGCAAACGACCAGCTCGGCGATTGGTATCGATACGAATGGAGCCACAGCACCGTGTCTTCCTCGCAGTCCACTGGCCGATTCTCCTTCGCAGCTGTACAGGCCTCACAAACTCGAATACACCGCTTTTCTTCATCCTCATCGACTTCTTCCTCGCTTCCGTCGGCTGGGATTGAATCAGCCGGACGTTCTTCGACCTTGCTCTCAGTTTCCCTAGACATCGCTTTTCTGATCTTCTTTGGTCCATACATGGGGTCGTTTACGATCGGGAACCCGAGGTGCTGCAGGTGGACGCGGATCTGGTGTGTGCGTCCCGTGACCAGCAAGCACTCGACAATACTTTCGCCACCTACAGCTTCCCCTCGTCGACGCACCAACGTGATGCAGGCTTTTGAATCGGGTGAGTCGGTCACTCCGCGAAGATGCCCCTGTCTAGGAGAAACCATCCCAATTGGAGCCGTCATGCGCCAGAATCCGTCGTGAGCGCTCTCAATTTTCACCAGCCCTGAACTTAGTCCTTGGACGTCTGCAAGTCCTTCCTCATCTGTAGGAAATTCGCCCTGCACTCTGGCCACGTAAAACTTTTGCACCGATCTATCACAGCTTCCGTCCGTAGACGTCGCTGTGAGCTCTGCCGTCAGACTGCGAGCTTTGTCCGCAGACTTGGCCAGTATCAACAGCCCGGACCTGAGTCGATCCAGACGATGCACCGGGACCAGCTCAAGCTTCCGATCCAAACCCACTGGATGTCAATTGAGTCGGACGAGTCCCAACTGCACCGCCTGCCTGTAGTACTCGGTCGAGAGCATCGGGAATTCCGCCGCAAACAGCTCGCGCAGTGATCTGCCACTCCACCAGCCTTTCGCAAACAGCGCAAAGCGATGCACGTACGGCTCGATGCTGTGGATTATACAGCCTGCCGTTGCTCGATTGGCGCAGGTGGACGACGTACACTTCCCATAGTGAACTCTGTCAGCGCTCAAGACGAAGAGGATTTTTAGTCCAATTCCAGGAGGCGAGGGAGGCGGTCGCTCTGTTGGCGGCGGTGGCTCAAGTGGACCATGCTGCCTGGAAATATCTACTGACCAAGTTCTGCAACTCAACGTTTGGAAACGATAGCGGAGAAATGTTATAGATGGAGACCCCAGCCCACTTCTCGCTGAAAATGGACCTGAAAGCGCAGAGATACCGAGGGCTGTCTGGATCTGGTGGCGTTATGTGCTACGAATCAATGGGAACGTGCCAGTTCCGAGTTCCAAGGAACACTGGCTAAGATTGCGACACTAGGTACCTTGCCCAACGCACGACGGGTCTCGACATTAAGATTTCGGTGAGGGTAGACTTCGATTCCGACAAGGACGAAGACAGCGACTCGATAAGCGTTGTGAAGTCAATCAACGAGTGTTGGAGCTGACGGAAGAGCTCTGGGAGATCCGACAGGCGGAAAGAGCGATCCAAAAGGGCATATGAATCGAGTACAAATAAACGCGTTGTTTCTCCAGGGGCTTTGCGGTGCACGTTTGTGCTGCAGCCGATGGAGACGGAATTTGGGAAGCATTTTGAGCACATTGACCTGATAAACTCTGTGACGAACTTGGTCAACGAGGTTGTTGCAGCTTTATCTGGACTGTGGGCGAAACTCTGGGACTCACGGACTTTGTCGTCTTGGCATCTGCTTTAGTAACAAACAGAACGACAAAACTCTAAGTGATCGCACTTGATGCTAACGAAGTCGTTAATGATTATCACAGAAAAGAGTTTTGGCAATGGTTAGCGTACGCACTATTTTCAAATCGAGCACAGAAGTAGTAAGCTGGCCGTAACTCTTATCTCCTGTTCGTGCTGCTGGTGACGTGACTGTGCGTCGATCTGCTGCGCGCTACCGCACCAGTCCTGTCCGTGGCCTCGGGCGGTGTCTGGTGGCCAACCTAGATAACACTAACTACTTAATACACAAAATGCAACCTGCTATCTAGGCCTTTTCCGTGCAGTATATGTCCAGTTGCCTCGTGCTAGAAGTCCTTCAAGGGTGTTATGCTTGCCGGCCGTGCGGGCTAATCTACCGCTGGGGCTGGCTCGGGTACCCGATGGTGGCTACTGCCGCAAGCAATACCAGGCTACTACTACTGTGTCACCCTCCCTCACGGGCTAGACTACCGTGCTGGTCCTCTCTTTGGCGGTGGCTCGATCTTCGCGTCAGTCGTCGCCGCGGCTGCGAATAGTCGTCGTCTAGTAACTTGAATATATTCCGCGACGGCACCAAACCGGCACCTACTCGCTACAGCTCGAATCTTAGACTGCCTCCTACTTACACATGCATCCGATAGCGCGTGGCTCTTCGCCTTCCTGCGATCTTTCCGTAGACGCCTGCTCACGGCGTTCGTTACGCCGTCCTAGCTCGATTGGGTAGTCGTCGCCTTCTCCTGCTTGACTTGGTTTTCGGCCTGGCTGCTGCCAGCGTTGTCTTCTTGCGTGCTGCTGTTGTCTTGGTCATGCCGCTGTTGTCACCCTCGCTGTCGTCCGCTACTCGTCCATGCCTCCGTCTGCTTAGTCGTCCTCGCCACTTTCTGTCTGCTGTACCCCCAGCTTCAAGCTGCTGTGGCTGACGATGGCAACGGTGCCGCGGCTCACGTCTTCCCCGCTGACGGATCGGTTCTCGCAATGACACCCATGTCACTAAGTCTTCTTCGTTTGAATCGCTCGAGATCCCTCTCATTCCGAGAATGAGCACACGAGATATGGTTTTGTTCCTAGGCATTTTGACCCAGAAGCAGCGCTTTGCGATTGTCCTGAAGGCGTTATTCCTTATCGAGATACCACATTGATGGTTACAGTTTGTGTAGTAGGCTGCGGCTCATTGCCGCGCCCAGTTGCTCAAGCTTCGCCTGTCGTCTTCCTGGACTGCCCAGATGGGCAGGAAAGACGCGATGATGGTGAAAGATTTTGTGGTACGGGAGGCCTCGTCCGCAGTTTGGGATTTACCCGCAAGAGACCTAAGCAGCTATCATAGTATATGTTGGTGCTTTAGGAGTTCCAGCTCCCACGTTGGTGCTCAGTGTGTCTAGGAATCCTCGACCTACTACAGTTTGGCGAGCAACAGCAGCCGATAAAAGGTCCTCGTCCTCTGATGTTTGCAACTCCAATAGGTTCCGTCCGGACTTGACAGAGCAAGTGAGTTTACGCACTGCTACCAGGCTTTGGACTATCCCTAGTGCGACGAGTGGACTTGTTGTTTGGTAATCCTGGGGAATGTGGTCGAGGTGGACTGGAATCTCTCAAGTTATCGATTTCAAATCGATGGCTTAGCGAGCTTCATCTCGGCAGTCAGTTCGTGACTATCGACTACAACTACCGTGATTCCAATGAAATCTCCATCGAAGACCAAGTAGAACTGAACGATGCGATCCTGAAAAGCTGCCCAAACCTATAGGAACTGGTGATTTGGAAACGAGTTGCAGTTGCCCACTTCAATTTCGACGATGAACTTCCTGAAATCTGTGTGAATTGCGAAGATATCGCCATGTTGGCCAACGATACTGGTAACCCGCTAGCCCGACATTTTCGTCGATTGCGTGTCCGACTAAACAACATCAGTGAGGCCGTCATTGTTAACGGCGTTGACACGATACAGCAGAGCTTATCTCAAGCTAAAGTTGTCATGGAGGCGCTGCTGGGGATGTTGAGTGTGATCAAGAATACCTAGATGTCGTAGCACCCGTCGAGCTCAACAACTACTTGGATGCCTTCCGATCGCATCATCTCAGACCGATAGATCGATTCTACAAGTTGTCGAGGGAGTGCAAGGCGGCGTTTCTGAGCATGCTTCCAGTGGTGAAAACGTCGACCTCACCGCGAAAGAAACAGAAGCGTGGTCGACCGCAGTCGAAATCTGCTCGCTACAGCCTGGACGAACTGGCGCTGTCGAATATTTCCGCGTTCGCAGGCTCTTCGCCACGTTTACTTTCGCTGCGACGCATTCAACTCGGACAAGCGTGAAGAAGAGCGCATTTAATAAGAGAACTGCTCGAGCTACATGAGGTCAAGGCCGAGAAGTTTACGGTGCGCCCCGGGAAGCATAACTGTAGTGGCAGCAAGCCATCGGACCAGCAAAACTCCTCTCACAAGTTGCGACTGCAACGGACGCCGTGTCCGATGCACGATGCATAAGTAGCAAAGCAAAACCAACAAGTAGGAAACCAACCGAAACCACTACAGAGTAGTTATCGGGCAGTGCATGTAAGAGAACAGAATTCAACAAGCCTTCGAGTTCTCAAGCAAGCGTCGGAAGACACTACAATAACGATTGACATCAACCGATAATATCTCTGACGTGTTGCTTGCGTGTAGTGCTCAATAACACAATCACGCTGGGCTCTTTGCGGAAGTCGTGCCATTCATCGATCCACTTCGTGGCGGTAACAAGATGAAGATTTTCAAAGCACTCGTCGCCGCGGTCTTTGCCATGACGCAAGCGGGTGCTGAAGGCCCAAGCATTGACGGCAGGAAGCTGCAAGGACGTGAGTACCAGCCTGCTCCGAACCCGAACTACAACGAGCGCCCATGCACTTACAGCAATCGCTGTCACAGAGACGCTTGAGAGAGTCAACCTCGCCCAGCCGTTCGGTAGAGTTTGATATAGCGTGAAATTGAAATCAAACCGGGATTTCCCCACCACAACCTCATCGGAATTGCCCCGTACTAGTCGGATAGTTGAGCGCCCATCGCGGATGTATTCCGCCAGGGCCAATGGCCTCCTTGTAGTCCTTTAGGAGCGTTGATAGTCTGGCTTTGAAGCCCTTCCAATTCCGGGCCGATCCGATCTTGTTCAGGAGTAGACCGACGCCGTCTCCAAAGCAGAACTCGTACTCACTTAGCTCAATGAAATAACAGCACTCGGAGGTGTCGAGGTTGTGAAGCTCCACCAACGGGTAGATCAGGTTGCTTGGGGCGGGCACCAATCGAATGGCCGACGCTGCCTGCTGCCAGAGCTTTCCAGCTCGGCGCGAGAGCATGTCGTTCAAGGGCTTCCACCGGACCACGGCACGGAGCTCCGCCAGGACGATATACCGCTTGGCGTCCGGCGGCTCCAGGTGGACCTCCGTGCCGTCCAGCTTGAAGGTCTTGTACGGGAGCTCGAACGCGGTCATCGGCGCCTCGGTCGTTCCTGTGCAACAGAACTCCCAGATTTGAATTGTGATCAGAGGCAGTGTACCCCATACAAACTTCAAGTGAAGAAAACTGCGAGAATCCATATGGTTGCCGGCCACCCGAAACGCAGTTGGTTGTCAACCAACTGCAGCAGCGATGAGCGACTCGGAGGACGACGTGCTCGACTACAATGAGGGCCCGGAGGTGGAGCTGGGCTTCGTCTGCGAGGATCCACTGCCTCTCGACGCTGTTGCTCTGCATAGCGAGCCGGACTGGACCAAGTGGGACGGCGGACGCGTCGGAGGCCGCCCCAGTTGGCTCTGCCCAGCGCCTCAGAGCGTCCCCAGCAGCGACCAACTGCAGTGCAGCGAGTGCCACCACCCGCTGTCTCTCTTGCTACAAATCTACTGCCCTCTGGACGACCAGGAGGACGCTTTCCACCGCAGCTTGTACGTCTTTGTGTGTCGCTCCGACGGTTGCAGTCGCCAAGGAGACGGCAACGCCTTCCGGTCGCAGCTGCCCAAAGTCAACAGCTTTTACCCGGAAGAGGGAGGGGAGACGCAGCCGAAGCAGTGCGATAAGCTGGAGCTGTGTGCGCTCTGTGGACAGAAGGCGGCGTTCAAGTGCAGCGCTTGCCATGTGGCCCAGTACTGCTGCAAAGCGCACCAGAAAGACCACTGGTCTGCCGGACACAAGCAGAGTTGCGGACAGTGGTGAGAGATGAAAGTGTGTTTGTGCGAGTATAGTGTTTGTGCTGACATTTAGTGCTGCAGTTTGGAGACGCAGACGCTGGTGGAGACGGACGAGACTCGAGAGAATATGATGAAGGGGACCAAGTGGGTCTTCCCAGAGCAGGAGCTGGAGATTGACCACGAACCGGACAGTAGCGGAGCTGCGAACGAGTGCGTGCGTGGAGGATGTAATGGTGGATCAACTGCGCTAATGGTGGTGTATTTGCGATCGACAGATACGAGGCGAAGCTGATGGCCGAGTTTGAGAAGAGTACGTTGATTCTAGTGTGTCAGAGGTGTGGTTAATGAGGTTGTGCTAACAGTTCGCTCATCAGACAAGCAGAATGAAAGTCATAAGCGCGAGGGCGACGAGAACGACCCTTTTGCGGGCGATGATTTGGACGTCACTCAACGCGAGCTGAACGAAGCGCTAGGACACACCAAAGACCAGGACCCGCAGTACGTGCGGTTTCTCACCCGCGTAGCATTGGCCAAGGACCAGGTGCTGCGGTATGCGCGCTGGGAGAATGAGGGTGTGCTTTGGGTGCACTCGGAAGGCACGCACACAGGTGAAGTGCCGCCCTGCGACCGCTGCGGGGGCGAGCGAAAGTTCGAGTTTCAGGTGCTTCCACAGCTTCTCAACTACTTGAGAGTTGATCAACAAAGCTCTCTGAGCGATATCGCTTCTCGCAGCTGCGAGTGGGGAACGCTGGCGGTCTACACGTGTGCCAAGAGCTGCCCACTTGAGACTCAATGCGCTCAAGAGTTCTTGCACTACCAACCCGCCTACGCTGGCACTGCCTAGACGCTAATCAACTTCATGTTCACCCATATTTTTAGCGGTTGTGTGCTGTTGGCGTCCGACGCGGAGGTCGCTTTTCGTCTTCGAACCTTGAGGAGGACATTGGACTATTGATAAGCTACGACCGCCACATCTGATGATGATGGCTCTGCGTGTGTAGTCACATGCAAGCCATTCGGGAAATTGACAGCACCAGCAGACACTAACGTAGAGCAAGGATGTCGTCGCTGCGTGTCCGGACGAAAAACAAGCTGCTGACGGCACTCGGAGCCGCCAAGCCCAGCACGAATGTGGCGTTCGACTTGGCCTACTCGGATTTCGAGAATATGCTCGCGAGGCTCACGGCGCTCGATTCGGCTGTACGGGGTATGCTGGCGCGTTGAAGAACTTCCATGGCTCGGCGGGTTCTATGATCGGCGCGATTGATCGAATGGCTTTCGGCGGCGGCGGGTCCGCAAGCCTTCAAGGACCATCTCCTGGGACGACCGAGATGCAGCAGCTGGCAGGAGAAGCTCGTGTGGCTTGTGCTGATGGAGACATGTTGGTGTTACAAGAAGCCACGACCCGACTCGAAGAGGAAGTGTTGCTCCCGATGAAAGGTTGGATCAAACACGCCCAAGGTCTGCAGCAACAAACAGCAGCGTTCCAAGAGCAGAAAGCTCTTTACGACCACTACACTCGCAAGGTGGCGACACTACGCGAGACGCATGACAAGAAGACGAGCAACCGGCAGCATGAGAAGGCCAAGGACACGGAGCGCATGTTCCGCAACGAGCAGAAGTTGGCGTCCACGACGCAAGAGTACACTCGCTTCTCGGACGCCATTGTGCGTGACCTGCGAGCTTTCGTGCTGTCACGAGATGCTGCGCTGGCTCCACTACTCCGACGTATACTGCGTGGGCGTGTTATCTACGCGGCTCGGATGAATGAAGCCTCAGCTCGTATTCGCACGTTGTTGGACGACGGTGTCGAGGAAGCGGAGGGTGGTGGTGTCCTTGGCCAGTTCACAGCACTCGCTCAAGGCGGTCCTGGTGTTAATGCGTCGGTAATTGCTGCAGCTACTACTGTGGCATCGACAACTGGTGTGACCAAGTCTTCATTCGACGACTTTGTCGGTACCTCTGCTCCTGGAGGTGTGGATGCCTTCGCGACGACACCCGTGCCTCGAACTCAAGAAATGCAGACAACTTCACACGCGAATGGCAGCTACGGCCTCTCAGCCCCACACTACCAACACTACGCCGACCCAAACAAGGCGCAGGACAATGATTGGAATTCGTTCGCGTCGACCCCAATGCCGCCAACACAGGAGATGCACATGCCGTCACCAACGAATTGCAACTTTGGTCTCTCGGAGCCGCACTACGCACAGCCGACCGAGTCAAATAAGCAAGCGGACAATGGCTGGAACTCGTTCGCGTCAACACCGATGCAGCCAACTCATGAGATGCACATGCCATCGCCGATGGGTGCTAACTACACACCACCACTCTCGGTTCCGCAGTTTATGACTGTGAGCTCACCTACGAACGCTGGAGCGAACTCATGGAGAAATGAATTTCCAGGCACAGCTCCAGTGTTCTCAACGATGCCTGCGCAAGCAGCACCCCGAGCGCCCAAGTGAGTGCCTGGGATGCTTTCCTCCGGCTTCGGCTCCGTCAGACCCGTTCCCAACCGCAGAGTGGGGTGCTACGATCACCAGCGAAGCCCCTTGGCAGCAATCTCAACAGCAAGTGCCGGTGAATGAGTTTCGCGACATGCACGTCAACACCCTGGGCGGTCCGATGAACTCGTTCCGCGAGAAAAACTGATGATCATCGAGCACGACTAGATGTTTAGGTAAGACGTAGGGAGTAAAGGCACTTTTCCTCTATCCAATTCATTGCAAAAACTGTAGTGACTCTCTTGCTCTAGTTGATAACCTGGACAACTTGCTGGAGCTGTCTAGCGCGTTCAGGACGATAGCGCCTGTTCTCGTCCAAGTACTTCTCGCCCTGCATTTCTCTCAGCCGTGACACTGCCCGCTTGAACGCCACCTTCAAGTCCTTCAAAGCAACCAAATTACCCACATCCAACCCAGCCATTTGCGCTGGGCCGTAGGCTCCAACAGCAGCGTCCCACGAGCTGGTAGTCGGCACTCCCACCGCAGCATTCTCCTTGTTAACGCGCTGCTTCTCTTCCTCTATCGCTGACGGACTGTTTTCGCCCTCTGACGCCGCACAAACCGAGTCCTCATCAAACAGGAAGATCCCTCGCGGTTCAGCCGCCTCCGACGAGCACACAAGACGCGTGTGGTGCTCGTACAATTCGTCCACAAGAAGAATAAATCTTCGTGCTTGGTCGTGCTGCGCCATCGTCAAAACTGGCACATTATCCAGCACCAACGTGTGGAAACATTCTGCCAAGGCCTTGTAATCTGCCGCTCCCTTTTCGGTATCGCACAACTGCGAAAACGACGCTCGACAGACTCCACTCTGCGCTCGACCTCGAACTTCGATGGTCCTCCCCATCATGACCGGCACATGCAGCACTTCGTCCCGAATGTCGCCATCTCCACTTTCGACACCCTCGTCCAGGGACAGCAGATCTTGATACAGCTCGTCCATCTTTCGCTTGGTCGACTCTGTCAACGGCGACAGGAAAATCTCCTCACCGCCCACCGGCTCGCATAGCAGTCGGTAGTCCTTGTCCGAGTCCATGGCCACCACTTTGGTGTGTCTCGCGAGTTGGTCCAGGAACGGCAGGAAATACTCGCGATTGGTGCCGTCCTTGTACAAGTCTTTGGGCGGCGTGTTGGACGTGGCCACCATCACTACCCCCTGGCGAATATGACGCCGAATAGCTTGCGCATGATGAGCGCGTCGGCCACGTCGGTGACTTGGAACTCGTCGAAGCACAGCAGGTGGCTCTCGTCTGCAATGGAGTTGGCAACCTGCAGGATCACGTCTCGACTGTCGTCAAGGACAATGTGTCGCTGTCGACCGTAGAGCTGTAACTGTTTTGCCTTCTCTTTCGCCAGTCGAGTCTGCACGTCCAACATGAACGCGTTGAAATGGACCCTCCGCTTCTTGTGGACATTTGCTGTCTTGAAAAGAGGTCCAGCAGCATGGACTTGCCTGTACCGACGTCTCCGTGGACGTATAGTCCTCTTGGAACCATGACCAGTGTTATTTCTTGACTTGTTGGACTTTTGGAGTCGTCCTCCTGGACCGAATTTAGCTGTTTAAATTCAGGCAACGCATAGCCCTCCAATCGAGCCGTCAACTTGTCCAAAATTCGGTGGGCGATCGCGGCCTGACGAGCGTCGTACGAGAGCTCCGCAGCAGCGACCAGCGCGTCATAGACACTCGAGGGCTTGGTAGACACCGTCGACAGACTGCGCATCCACGAAGGACGCTGCATGGCAACGACTGCAGGCAGCACCTGGACCCATCGCAGCGGCGCAGACATCATCTCCCTCCACGACGTCGCTCGTAAACTTCGGAAAATGGCTCACCTCGCGACGAAGACGGTATACGTATACTGCGAACGTCGCAACGAAATATTACCGATGTATTTTACCTTGACCCATAATATTACCTTGGACCTCAGTGGACCATCTCTCAACAGCTACTTTTATGTAGACTCTCCTAATGTCCAGAGGGACAACGTGAGACCATCCTCTAAAAACAGCTGTGCTGTAAGAGGATAAGTAGACGACATGGCATGGTCCACCGGGACAGTAGCCATCTTGATCTGTTATGTTGCCATTGGTAGATGGATACACTTCTCCGGAGCCACTATTCGGATCTGGCTGCGCGAGGGCGCGAACGCTTGGGCCGATCGCCGTGCTGTGGCAACGGGCGTCGCTGCGTCGCTATAGGGGATGGCTCGATCCAGTGCCGGTGATCTGGTGCCCAAGCTGGCCGATGGTTTGCCCCGTTCACTATCGTATTCGAACGGAAGATGGAGACCCGTGCAAGCCGTAATCGGGCTCTCCTCAAGGAGAGCTCCGGTTTTTGCTATTGTCAACTTCTATTGTGAAATTTGCGAGAAAAGGTGTTTTGTACTCTCGACCAGCATATGACGTACATTAGTTTGTTTTGTAAATTCACAAGTATTGCTCCGGTTTTTAGCCTCGGGAACTAAAAAGCAATTGCACTTACTGTTTGTATGCTTTAAAAGTATAGTTCCGGTTTTATTGCTCTCACACCAACCAGTGGTTAGCAACCACCCACTCATCCTCCTCAAGTCATTTTACGATTTCCAGTGACCAGTCCCCCAAGCCTCAGCCCACCTCCCTCCAGCCCCCATGTCCAGCCACCCGAGCCACCTCTACGCCCCCTCCCTACCGAACAGTACGATCTCAACGCCGTCATTGCATTGACAGCGGATGAGGTGGGGGCTGTGAGGAGGTGGCAAGAAGCAGGCGTTCTGGAGCGGAAGATGTTCTGCCCAGGATGCAGGCAGCTCATGCGCGTCAAAGCGTCGGCTAGGAAGCCGACGTGGAGATGTAGCAAGAGTAAAAAGCATGAAAACGGTAAAGAAGTCTGTATTAGTATGCTAACAAACACTTGGCTCTCGGGCACGAAGCTGTCGCTCGGGCAGGTTGCACGCTTGCTGTGCGCCTGGTGCATGCGGTTAAAGCTAGCTCAGATTGCCGAAATCGCCGACGTGTCCGAGACAACGGCGCATGAGTGGAGCGCTTTCGTGCGCTGCCTGTGCTCATGCAACTTCGAAAAGACAGTTTCCAGGTAATTGTGTTTTATTTTACTGTAAGTTTGTATGCTACTAATCTTTTTTTTATAGATTGGAGGTGTAGGCCATATTGTCGAAATAGATGAGACTAGCATGAAGAAGAAGAGCAAGTATAAGCGTGGCCGGCAGTACCCTGACTACTGGTTGTTTGGAGGTGTAGACCGCTCAACCGGCCAGTGGTTTGCGCGGTTTGTCGATGATGACCGAACGCAGGAAAGCATATTTCCAATCATCCGGAAATTTATTAAGCCTGGGTAAGTTTTTTTATTTGTTTTGAATATGGAAAAGCGGTTTCTAAAAATCTGTTTCTACAGCACTACAATTCACTCCGATATGTTCGCGACGTACGTGACTGAAAGGAAAACAAAGCAGGGCACCAGGCTGCGTACTCTAGCCAACAACCCCAAGCTAGCTGACATGAGTTACAACCACAAATATGTCAACCACACCGAAAACTACGTTAACCCAGACGACGGCACGCACACAAACACTATAGAAGGCCTGTGGGAAATTCATATCAAGCGCCATATCAAGATCATGCGCGGTATGAAAAATCCGAATTGAACGGATACATCGACGAGTACATTTGGAGATGCTGGTATTTCCCTAAGAAGGCGTCGACAGCTCAGATCATGAGTGGGTTAATGCAGCTAATTCAAAAACACGGTTCATAATTTATCATAATACATTTTTCATTAAAATGTTTTCTCGCAAATTTCACAATAGAAGTTGACAATAGCAAAAACCGGAGCTCTCCTTGAGGAGAGCCCATAATCGGAATCGGCGGCGGCCTGGCGGAGGTTCCGGCGCGACATCGACAACGGCAACTTCGAGCACTGGCGAGTCGCGGTGACGCTCTAGCGGCCGTCCCGGCACCACATCGACTGCAAGTACGGCTTCACGGACCCGGTCCCGGTCAGATACCGGCCGTCCTGGTGGCGCCACGACGTCCGGCATGGCCACTCGACGACGTTCCGGTGGGTCAGATGCCGCTGCGTCTACGAGAGCGGCAACGACTGCTGGTGGGACTCAACGACGACAGTTTAGTGGCGGCTCCGGTGCCACCTCGTCGGCAAGACGCCGAGTTACTACTGCTGCTGCATCGACGAACCGCTCAACCTCGAGATCCGCGGCAATGTTAATGATGACATCTACTACATCTGCTCTGGTCACAGCGTCGTCTACTTCCGCAACAAGTGAGGCGGCTCGGAGACTCCCGCTTACGGTGACGGCAAGATCGAATGTAGCGAATCAAGGTGCCCCCAGAGTAATCGTCGCTTATACCGAAGGCTGGGCAAATCTTCGGGACATTTATCCGACGGTTCCTGTCGTTTACATCGCGCGGGTTACGGACTTGATCGGCACCACTGATCCAGTGACACTCTCAAGTGCTCCGGGGTGTTACGTGTTTCAGCTCAATGGCGACATACAACTCCATCGATTGGCAATGTTAATTGAGCGAGGTGTGAGAGCTGATGGCCGACGTTGACGTGGCAGCGATTTCTGCAGTGACAGCGGATGCGATAGCACTACCGGTAGCGGTACTGACTTCGACATGGATTCCGATAGCGGATCTGAAATATCTGACGGCTCCGAGCTTAGCAGGAATGCAGATCAAGTGGCGCTCATTGGGTCCGATCCACTGCAAAAGTTCGGGTGCACTACGGTCAAATCCCCAAGCCTCAGGAAGAGGTATGACACTACGTGTGGTGGGTTTAAGCACTAAACACAACTGGGGAGCTGGCACTCCCTAAAGCTTGTTCTGCCTGATGTATTTGTTAGCAAAACTAATTCTGTCCTGTTTCCTGTTCTACTCGCCAGCTCGGGCTGGCAGTGTATCGTCCAGTCATTCTCTCGATGGTTGGCTGTGGCAGCCCTGCCACTGCCGATCTGAAGATACAGCTGCTGCCCACTGCGTGAGCTGGATGAGGCTATCTCAACAACAGCCCACTACCGACAACGACACAAAAGCCGAGCATATCAGTTTAGGTAGTTCATACAAAAACGTGACACAAAAACTCGGGCTTGACAACAAAAAAGACGTGTTATTCATCGGCTAGATAGTTACTGCCTCAAACCTAGGAATAGCTGTCTCAAAGCTACGAATTATTTGGTCTGCTGGAAAGGCTTCCCACGCCTCTATCGTCGCCATAATAGCTTTTAGACGCTTTTGTGGTGCTGAAAGCCCCGATTTAGGGGCATAAGAGCCACGAATTCGCGATTTTAGCGGTCCCATTACCCCCACATCTAACGGTTGACAAACCGAGGTGCTTTGGGGGTAACGGAACCACAGTAGCGCAGGCGTCTTCAGCCACAACGCGCACTCCTTGCTCCGACACGTGACTGTCGAAGTTGTCGACAAGGAGCAGCGCTGGGCCGTCAATTTCGAATTTTAGCAAATTTTTAACATAAAAATCCCAACCAATGGAATCCATCCAACCTGCTTCTTGTACAGTGTAGAAATGGCCTTTCGGGAGTGTCTGCAGCTCCTTGGACTCTATCGTTCCGCCCAACTTTCCGCGGAGTATGAAGAGAATTGGAAGCTTTTTTCCTGAAACACAAAAATAAAATATTAATAAATAATCACATTTTTATAGCAATAAAAAATCGTACCATCAGCTCGAATTGTGAGCACAGCCGTCATTCGGCCTGAGTGCTTGGTCAAATCTCGCACTTTGGCCGACCCCTTCCGCCCCTTGATGCCCCAAACCCGAGCGGGTGGCATGTCAAAATTTATGGCGGTTTCGTCCACATTATAAATTTCGCTAGGAGAATAGACGTTGTAGGTGCTCCAAAATCCGATGGCAAAATCTGCCTTTAGCTGTAACAAATCTGCGGTAGGCAACTTTGTTTCTTGGGCTTTTGTGTGGAGAACCCGTATCTAAAATAAGTACATTTTGTCAGTACACGTCTGAATTATTAACAACATCAAGTGATAACACTGAAATAGCAACATCACCTATCTGCAGTGCGCTGTAACAATCTCTCGAGGGCTCTACGACAGCTCTCGGGCGACTTCTTGTTCTCTGCGTAGTGTTCGAGCCATTGGCTGTAGTTATCTTGTATAAAACCTATCATTATGGAGGTTGTGAGCCACTAATACATAATACGTTAGAGTAAAGATAAATAAAGTTAAAATATACGAAACCTCTTACCTCCTCTTCACGCCTTGTGTCCTTCATGAACGTCACGAGGGCAGGGGTGAAAGGAAAACTTTCCTTGCGCCCCTGCCCCTTCGTGGTCTTGGACAGCTTGTTCCCCGCGAAGCAGCGCAGCCGCTCTCGGGACCGCCACCACCCATCCACCGTGCCATGTGGATAACCGAGCTCAGCGACGGTCCCCGGCAACCCGATCTCCTCAATGCGGGCCAGCGCTGACAGCTTCTCCTTGACGGAGTAGCCGCGCTGCTTGCGGGGCATGGCGTGCGTCAGGTTTTGCAAAGTGCAGAATTGGAGGACCACCAACCATGTTTTAAGGGGGCTTTATTGGCAAAAGAATTAATGAAAACTTTGATTTGATTGGTCGAAAATTTGTATTGACGTGGCTGGAGTCCGGGTTTTGTGTACCCCGTCTTTTGTGTCGTTGTCGGTACACTACGATGGGAAGTGGCCCTGTCGCTAAACTGATGAAGGCCTCCTCCCAGAGGAATATCTTCATTCAAAGCGTCTTGTATCGCATGCGGCCAAATGTCGCCCGAAAAGCAGAACATATATTACGTCGCAAATGGGCGAAGTACTGAGTGATCGTCAACGCGGGTCTTAGATCCCACAACGAATTTATGTCGGCTCGGAACCGCAACATTTTCTTGGATGTAATGCACCGGACAGCACAGCGGATTAATCGGCGAGAGGTTCGGCTGACGCGGAGCGAACAATACGCAGCCGAGGGAGCCCTGGAGTCGGCGATACAGGCGAATATTGACCCCGACACCGTGGCGGCTTTGCGGCGTAGAGTTGAACGTGCTAAGAGGGTCTACGCAGAAACCACTCGCCTAGTCGAGATAGAGAATCGAGTGGTTGCTGAATATTTTCGACTTCGTAGACTCGAGGCTGATGGCGAGTCGACAGATAATGGCGAGCCCAACAGTGCAGCGGTGCCCCAAGAAGATGCTGCGATGTCGCAAGACCAAGATGTAGCAGGTTCTCAAGATCAAATCGCGGTGGGGCAAGACCAAGATATGCCAGGTTCTCTGGACCAAAGCGCGGCGGGATCTCAACTCCAAAACGTGACGGTGCCTCAAAGAAGCTCCGTACTCACCATCGAGGTGGGCCCCCAGGGACAAGAAGTTATCCTCGTTACAAGTGGATCAGACGAAGGGGTAATGAATCAGCTGAGCGTTTTGTTCCAGGTGGCGCAGACGACGACGAGCAGAAAGAATCAGTTGAGCATTTTAACGCTCGGTACCGAGAAGTTGCAGCTCAGGATGGGGAATCTCTCCGCAGGACGAGGGGTGAGCTGCCACCGCAACCAAGGAACGATGATCGTGCGATAGGCAACTCATCACAGCCGACTAGCCTTCCCCCGCATGGATCTCTTGGTGGAAATTCTTCTCAGTACGCCTATTCTGACCCCCAAGGCACCTACGTGCGTCAAGTTGCCTACGCAAGGGAATCTCGTCTGCGTGAGAACGCTTGGTGGGACGAGAGCTTCGTCTGCATCGCCATCTTGATCACAGTGAGCTTCTTGGCTTCCTCCATTTTAGACAGTTGGTCGTGCAGTGCAGTGACGTCCTCTCCGTGCAGCGAACGGAACGATTGGGGACCCTTTTCCAAGTCGTTCAAGAGTCCCTCGGCCTCAGACGTGTATCTCTTGACGACTTCTTGCTTCACTGTCCACCTGGCCAATTTCCTTTGCGCGTGGGGAATCAAGACTTGGACCAGCACCAATTGGGCCTCGCAAGTCCGCAGCGACGATGCGTTGGCCGTCAACTCCTTCACAGCTTGACGAGCGTATTTTTCAGCACGCTCGGCCGGGGAGCTCGTGCTCAATAGCGACAGTTGGGCCAAGAAGTGCGGGGCCAAGCCGCAATACGGGATCTTGGTGTTTGGCATCGACAACTCACTTGAAGCGTCTTTCTTGCATCCTTCGCGCAGCGTCCGACAAGGAGATTGACCCATTGCTTTACTGAAAGCTTGAAGGTCCCGACGCAGCGATCGGTCCAGCTGTAACGTGCCGCAGCCGATGGCAGCATTCATTCTGAGTTGCAATCCAACCACTTCAGAATTCGCATGAGAAAGAAACTTCTTCTCGGCAGCGTCAATTGCAGCTCGCTTCACCACGCGACCGTATCTGCGGAGTCCTCGTATCGGCTGCTTGCAATTCGGACAGTGATGCATTTCAACGAACTCTTTTGGCAGTGCCCCTAGCGGGTTGCTGCTGCTCTCGTAGTATTTGCACAGATCAAGCGCATTGTCCAGCGTTTCGATCGAGTACACCGTCGAGCAACACGACAAAATGAGAACGGGGTCAGTGCACGGATCAATGTCTCTGTACTTCCTGGGCTCCGCGTCAACGATCTGGTCCTTCACTTCGTCCTCTCCAATTCGTGACAAAATTCTTGTGACGGACAGTCTTCGCCGCACACACTTAGACAGTGATGGCCACACTGGAGTAACTTTGAACAGCGTCGACCACAGAGTTGGCGAGAACAAGGAGCACTGCACAATAGCGGACACTTCCCACAGTGTTCACAGCTCCAATCGCACGGCTCGGTACACGCAGTGCATGGATTGCTGCAAAGGTGGCGACTGGATCTGTGTGCACATTGGAACGCTTCACATGTACCCTGGCACGGTGGACACGGGGATTTACCGTGGCATTTTAGACGGCATTTGTGGCTGCAAGACAACAGACGTCCACACTCTGTCTGGCAATATCCGTGTCGTGACGGTGTGGTCGAAAAGACCGATTTCCCTGCGTTGGGAAAGCCTCTCCTGGCAGTCATGGCATTTACGCGTACATGTGTGGCCACAGGGTAGGGGAAATGCAGGAGTTCGAGCACTTGGCAGCCAGGGATCGGGAAAAAAACATTGGCATTGTTACATTGCAAAAATTGTTCTCCACAATATTGATTGTGGCGACCTCGTCCAATATTGCCAGGATCGTAATTGCAGCTAGCAACTTCTACTGGCAGCTAATCGTACTCTTCAGCCTCTACTTCGCTATTTTCTCATGCTACCCTCTCTGCCTACTTCATCCTCAAGGAGAGGATTGACTCGAGCGTCTCCGTACTCATTCGCTTCCGTATATATTATCCTCCAAGCATGCACTTCACTGCCGAGAACAGTCGTTCCACCTCGACGGAGACAGCAGGAAGCCAAGACAAATCGATGTACCTTGAGCGGTCTTCCTCTCTGGACTTGGATCTCTCTTCGATAGACGCTTTGACTTCCCAAGGTGATCTGCGGCGTCTGACGGTATTGCGACTTCTGCCTCGTTTCGCCGTACACCACTCGGACTTGCAGACCTTGGTGAACGAACACTAGAAGCTTTGGTGCGCTTCTTCTTTGAAGTGCCAGGGCGGGTCGATTTAGATTTTCTGTGTTTGCGCTTGATGCTGGGTTCTGAGGAGACACAAGCGCTACCAGAATTAATCGATTCCTCTTCTGTGGAGCGCAAAAGCCGATGGATAGTGCTGGTTTCTTCTGGAGGCTTGGGAGCAAACGCTGAGCTGATCGACATCGTTGGTGGAACAGGCTTGCGCGGAGTGATTCGAGACGAGGCTGCTTACGATAGTAGCGTGGTTAGCGGAGGGGTTCGATGGGATATTTATCATGACAAGCCACAGACTCAGTGGACATTTCCGAGCCAAGCCACAAAGTGGCCATATTGCCACAAAGTCTCGTCACTCAGTATTCGAATTATTATCTCAGTACTTTTGAACGAGGTTCTACATAAAGTAATTGTATTTCGATATAACAAAAACTAGAAACAACAGAGATTGTCGCCGAAACGTTGGCATTATCTTGGAGTTTGTATGCTTTCGTAGGAAATTCAGCGGAGAAAACAACAACATTGCCAATGTTTGTACATTCTTCGCAGTTTGGTTTGTATACACGTTTTGATGAGATGCACATGAGCACGTTTTCGTCGTCGAAGATACCGACACAAAGCCAGTTCACATGATTGGCTAAAAATGTTAACTTTGCCAACCACAACTCAAGAACCACGCCCTCCTCTCGTAGCAAATGAAGCCCTCCGCCTCCCCTACGAAGAGCTGCCATCCGCATCTCTCAGTCACGAGCACGACCGTCACGACAAGAAGCCGCACCAAGAGCTTGTCATGCTCGGAGGCCGCCACGACAAGAAGCGGCTCGTCACGCACGACGGCCACTATGACCAGAAGGCGCACCAAGCGCTCGTCTTCTGCGGCAGCTGCCACGACCAGAAGCCACACCAAACGCTCATCCTCCGCGGAGACCACCACGGCGCCCAATAGCAGCAAGAGCTCGTCCTGCACAACTACCATGATGCCCTCGATCGCGCCAAGTATGTACAGATCCTCGTCCCCGACAAGACGAGCAAAGACAGCAACCACGGGCATGGGCATGGACGACAGCAGCTTGGTCTTGGTGGACCAGGAAACCAGCGCCGGCGACTTGGCTACGATGCATCCGGATATGGATCACAGGAACCGCGCCACGGACATGGAGGTCGAGGGAGCGATGCAATTAAGCACGGACAGCTATAATTCGGGCAGCATACCGGTTGATGTCAGCGCCACGTCGTCAGCGGAAGAGCCTGGCCAGACACAAGTCGACTGTGATCGAGTCGTTACTGCGCAAGATGTCAGGGATGCATGCGTATTCTCCAAGACGCAGAGTGCCTACCGTGGCAGCTTGCGAGTGATATCGCGATGGATCAAGAAGCAAAAGCAGGAAGCTGCTGCGGAGTTCTTTGACGGTAAGGGACAAATTAACCTGGACAAGTTCACGGCCGCTGACTTCGAGGAGTTTTGTTGGAGAAAAGGAAATCTGTCAGCGTTGGTACCTTGAGTGGGTATCGAAGCGCGATGAAAGATTTATATCGCAGGAAGGAGACGCCTTTAACTGCCGCCTACGAGAAAAGATTATCCACTTTCTTTTCGGGTTTGAAGCGCATGGAAGCATTGAAGTTTCAATCAGGCTCGCCAAAGGAGTCTGGTAAAGACCCGCTGCCGTTCTCATTGTATGTTGAGCTGTGTAGATCTACTTTGATGCGTCAGGACTGTGGATTCGCGCATCTTTTCTTACGACTCAATGAAATTTGATGTGCAGGTCCGAATCGGTCCAGACACTCTACACGGAGCACCTCAGCATCCATGATGACAGTATCGGTTGCATGCTGTACAAAGCGAAAACGAACCAGGAAGGCAACGGACCAAAGACCCTCGTCACATGTACGCTAACGCTCTTAGCCCAGAAACGTGTTGGATTACATCGCTAGCCATCTACCTGGCATGCAGACCTACTCAACCGCCGGGACCATTTTTCCTGGCTCTGAGCAAAAGTCTCGGTTCGGCAGGATTTGTCGCCAACTGATAAGTCAGCACGATCACCAAACACACTACGGAACGAACTCGATTTGCAAAGGTGTTGCCACGTTCGCGTGCAGTGGATCTACGGGAGGCCCGTCTATTGCGAGCGTTTGTTTACGAGTGGGGTGGTCACTTGGCGGTGTTCAAGACCGCTATATCCGATACGAATCTGCTGGGGACCAGTAACTCGACCGAGTCGTGACTGGCCTGCCATTAAACCGTGCAGAATTTCCACTATTGCCACCCCATTTTGCAGACAACCAAGACCCGGTGATTTGTGCGTGTGTCCGTCAAATGTATCCATCGCTGTACACAGTTAGCAGTCTTGGGGACATTCTGAAGCTGTGTGTAGCTACACTAGTCATACACTCGGTCTACCTGTGGGAGACCTTACCACCATCACACCCACTCTTAGCTACGTCCGTGCATGGCAGAAGGCCCTCTCCCTCGGCTACTTAGCTGTAGCAACTTGGACAGGATCTAGGAGAACCTTGATCAGAATAGGTAACCCCTTCAGCGGCGACTCCGAAGCAACGATGCCAGAGGGTTGGTGTTAAAAGTTAATTAGTTTCATGTGTAGGAATCCACTGAACTATCGCTAAGGTAGCAGCGACTCAACTCTCACATTCCCGTGGGGTGCCAGAGTATACCTCCGGCTGGAAGTCACGTTGGAATGACTGTGCAGAACTCTTTATGTTTGAGTTTGAGTTACAGACAACGACGAATTAATCCGGCAACGCAAAAGCCGGCATTGAAGCTTGCATAGACAATTTCCCGCTTTTTTGGCCAATCAAAAACAAAAAATAAACATTTTGGCCAATCACTACAGCTAATATTTGACTGGTGCACAGCAAAATGCCGTGAACTCTAAGCTAACTTTTACATCACTTTTCGAGATGCCTATCAAGCAACGAACCTACACGATTTTGGGGATATTATGCTACTTTTTACGCTAACGTTTACTAATTGTTTTGTTTTAGCAATGGTTTCTCCTCCCAAAAGCCACAGCTCGCCAAGATGAGCTCTGAAGCATTGGAGGAGACCCATGTAGAGTTTGCAGTGAAGCTGTGGGAAGAGAACGAGGCGTTCGCGTGGTGGCATGTACAACGTTGATGAAACTGCCATCAATTTTGACATGCCACCAACCCGTATTTGGCCCTCAAGGGACGTCGAGACCCAGCTCACATTGCGGACACGACCAAGCACGCAGGACGGATGACTGCTGTTCTTACAATTCGGGATGATGGTAAGCCACATTTCGTTTTTGTTAACATTCACGTGGTTTTAAACTAATTTGTCGAACGTTGTGCTAAATTTTAGGGGAAAAGTTGCCGATTCTCTTCATTGTGCGCGGCAAGTTAGGCGGACTGATAGACCAGCGCGAGTTGTGTGAGTATCCTAAAGGCCACTACTATACGGTGCAGGAGAACGTTTGGATGGATGCCACAGGCTGGCGATTTTACGTAGAAAATGTGCTACAATTCGAAATAGATAAACCTTCCATCCTCCTCCTTGACAACTTTGAAAGTCATGTCTCCGAGGAGGGTCAGCGAATTGTTGCTGAGCTGGCAAGTACTACGGTGGTCCCATTACCGCCAAACAGCACTTCGGTTTGCCAACCGCTTGATGTTGGCGTTATGGGACCACTAAAAGTTAAACTGCGAGCTAAATTTAGCGGAATTACTGGTGGGACCGCAAAGAAAAACGCATACGAGCTATTAAAGCCACCATAGCGGCCTGGGAGGACATCTCTGAGGATACAGTAATTCGTAGCTTCGAGAAAGCTATTCCCCACTACCCAGAAGTAACAATTTGACAATACAACAGTTTTTTGTTTGCCATCTGCTTTTTGTTGCTTTTTCTCTGTGCTAAGTTAAAATTTTAACCAATCAAAGCCGTTGCCGTCTTTTTTCGTTGGCAGCATTTTGTATGCAATCCGATCAAACGTGCCATATTAATTCGTCGTTGTCTGTAGACAAAATCCTCGTATAGAGCGATCCTCTACTGTCATATCATCAACTACACGAAAGCTCAGCTTCTAACTCCATCATGTATCAGCTGGGGTCAAAACATTTGGCTAATATTTGGTAGCAGATCCCTTGATAGAGGCAGATTCAACATGCCCTTTTCTAAGCCAATCAGAGACGCTCAATCCTGGGATTCCACCAATTACAGCACAGTATTTACAACCGCAACATAGTCGTTATTCAAGTAGGAATAGTATTTATAGATGTCCGTTTGGAGGGAGGGTGACTTTCGGCATAAAAAGATTTCTTACTAAACGCTCCAGTTGCGTTCGCTCTCTACAGACAAGTGAGAATGGATCTTGTTGATCTGCAAGCTCGGCATGGTCACGATCGACTAGCGGTAGGTGATGTCTTCAGAGCCTGTGCTTTGTTCTCTGACTTTCTCAAAGATTACGCGTTTAATAACTACAAAGTTGTGGAAGAAGAAGGTAATTGCGGCAATCTTAAGAAGTGGCGTTGTGTCACTTCAGGGTCCGAATGGCATGTCTGGATTTCTCTGAAACGGGGGTCTGGAAAGCTGAAATCGAAATATGGGCACGTTCTGGTGGGTGACTGGTATGTTAGCCGACTTTATGATGAGCACAAACAAGATTGTGGATGCTTCCGAAAACCATCTGCTGAACAAGTCTCTAAACTGAAGGGACTTCAGAGTGCATTCGTTGGTGGATGCCCCTCTTCACGAAGGAGAGTTTCGAATTCTCTAAAAGTAACAAGCAATGTGAATATGGACCAGAGAGCAGCGACGTTGTATCGAGCTATGAATATTTTTATGGCAGATACTGCGTTCTTGGATACATACAGCTACCTTACAAGCTATTTAACATCGTTCAGTGAAAAAATCCTGGGTCCCGTGTGTGTTGTCAATTAGACAAGCAAGGTCGTTTTTCGGTGCTTTATTTCAATTGGAGACGTGGTAAAAACGCAGCCCATGTGGATTCCGGTATTGCTGTGCGATGGTACGCATATGCAGGGTGACAAATACAATGGTGTTTGCCTGTGTTTAATCGCACTCGACGGCGACGGGAAGAACATACCTGTAGCGGTGGGATTTATTCCTTCAGAAACAGCAGATAATTTTGTTTGGTTTCTTGCTAACTGTATTGCCGGAGGTGTTAAATTCGACGATCGGGCTTTGTTTGTTGACCGAGGGAAGCAGCGAGAAGCACAACAGCGTCTGGGCAAGCTTGGTTTTGGTATCAATTTAAAATTTTGTGCTTTCATATTTCACTCAACGTGAAGGATCACTTCCGGGCTGTAGATAAGGACATCGATCGAGTTGAGGCGTACGTTATGGATCTACAAAAGCTTCCACCATAGCTGACTTTGAAAAAATTCTGAAAGGTATCGACAAAGAATTCCCTTCCAGACGAGTAGTCCGGGACCAGCAAGGCAAAACGACAGAGCAGTCCGTGGCAGATTATTTGAGATCAATTCACCCGATCAGCTGGACACGCTTCGGAAATTATCCTCATTCAGAACCAGAACAGATATATCTAGAGGAGAATTGGCCCGTCGAGAAAGCGTTTGGTCGTCCTACACCTCTGTTTGGTCTTCGATCAACAAGCGCTATCGAAGGCGAAAACAATGCCATGATCCGGGATAACATTAGAGACCAGGAGGTTCTTTTGGCTTGCATCGCCTTTCTCGAACGTGCAACAGATACAATGATGAAGAAGCAAAAACTTTCTCGGAGTGGACAAACAAAAATATAATATGACGCCTACTGCCAGCGCTCGATTCCAAAACCAGGTTAGGAGAGCTCAAGCATGCACTGTTCGTGGAGGTTGCAATGGTCTTTATCAAGTTCATGAGCCCGTGAAAGTAGCAGGTCGCGAATCGGGTGGTGCACCAACAAACGTGATTGATGAAACGTTTCTGGTTGACATTTTAAAAGCATCATGTACACGATGCCCAACGCGAGAGCACAAGCAATATCCCTGTCGACATTTTCTTGCTGCATATAACCATTGCCGATCGTGCGATATGGCGATGGAGCCACTATTTCATCCGTGCTACAAGATAGAGACCACCAAAAACTCGTTAGCGTCTGTACGGGTACTGTTGCCGTCCCGAAGTGATCTCTCCAGCACAAACTGCATGACTCCACCACCATTGTACCGTCAAAGTGGGTCTTCGCATACCAAAAGAAGAAAAGGGATCGAAAAAGGCGAACGCCTCGAATTCCAAGCCGCGGCGAAGTCCCCCGTGCCGCGAAGCCACTCTCAAAACCGCCAACACCAGCGTACGAGACAACACAAGGCGATTCAGCATTGGATATTGCGCTAACTACCTTTAGTGATCAAATCCGGGGAGCCCCAACAGTAAAGCGAAAGCCGTACAAATGCGGCATCTGCGGAAAATCCGACGGTCACAACGCTTTAACCTGTCCCAAACGGATCAACGTCGATGCTCCAAGAGGAAGTGATATTGAAGGAGGTGCGTATGTCGTGGGAGAATGTCCGCTGGCAGTAATTGGCAACATTGTCGAATCCGCCATTGTTTAATCCATCTAGCTTACACTTACTTCTGCACTGATTGACTTTGTGGCAATATGGCCACTTTGTGGCTTGGCTCGAAAATGTCCACTGAGTCTGTGGCTTGTCATGATAAATATCCGGTTCGATGTGGGGCTGTCGTGGAGGTTGAGCGACGGCAGTGTGGATTCAAAAGTGTGAGCTGGAGCGGGCCGTCGTGTAGCAAAAAACCTCGCTCGTGCTCTCCCACTTCCTCGTACCTCGAGACCGCAGACGTGGTTATTTATGCCTCTGACAACTCGTCGAACAAGACACTTCAACGAGAAGACACACAATTAGATCGATGCATTGTAATTGTTTTCCCAAGAAATTGACATTGTTCCAATATTGATTGTGTCGATCGTCTCGACAACAATCCATATACAATGGATATTGTCCGATGCCTGCTTGGCAGCATTGTCACAGAACACACTTTGTAAATGTCCACACTGTGGCATCACTTTCTCGACTGTGGTTCTGCACTTGACGCTCTCTGGTTTCTTGGCCTCGTAACACTTGGCGTTGCTATACTCGTGGCCGCACGAGAGAATAATCGTGTCCACTTTCACTTGACATCGCATGGATCACCACAAGCCTTGGGGCAGACATGTCCACAACCGTTATGAAACCTTACACACGGACTTTTGCAGTAAATAGTGGCATGCGATGGTTGATCGAAGTGGCATTCTTTGGGCATGCGTGGACACACTCGGGCAGACTCACATGACAAGGCTGTTGGCAACCTCCGTCGGGTGCCAGTAACGCAAAGAATCAGGATCGGTAGCGATCCGGTGGTGTGATGATGCCAAGGCATCGTCCAGCGATTGTGGCAACAGATCGCAACGACAGAAGCTCTTCCAACCCTCGGCAGCTGAAGCCGCAGGAACAGACTGCAGCAGAGCCTCGAGAGCCGAATGCTAGTATTGTTTAGCAGATCCTTGCTCGGATCTGGCTGCTAGAGTTTACGCCAAGGATGTTCTCCCTGGATTGCCTGCACGGCAAGTAGGGGCATACCGACGGCCGAGTAGTTCTAACTAGCTCACTCTTGAAAAGACCTCGTGGCGTTCAATACACGTTGAACGTTTAGAGAGTTCCAGCTCCCAAGGATCGACTTTCGTCTGGAACGGCTCAAAGTTAACTTTAGTAAAGTTCAAGATGCAGACTCGAAGTGGATGTGGACAAACGGCAGCTCAGAGACCAAGCAGTGTTGCCGCTGACCATACCAATGACACGAGCACCGCAATGGCCACGGTCCCAATCACTTCGGGGCGATCCTGCCACCGTTTGTGACGGACATTTATCAGGCCAGCCTGGTCAAATGGAAGCGCCAACGCCGAGAGTACGTCGATGCCATTACGGCGCGGTGTGCCATCACCGGTGAGGACGCCAGCAGGGTATTGGTATCGGTCAAGAACTCCATAGATTCATATCTACTAGAGATGCTGTGTAAATTCGACGGGAGTACGACCGTCGAGGCAGTCTCGGAGCAGCAGATTGTTGCTGAGATTGACAAAATCGTCAACAACGTCAAGAATGGCGACATTGATGACGTTGATTCACTGTTCGAAGTCAAGTTAAGGATGAACCTCCGAGAGTCTGATGTCCAAGCCCGAGTGATGAATTACTTCAGGCTGTGTGAGGAGATCATCCTCGAGCATGGACTGAAGGAAACTTTCGCTACATCGATGGGTATAGCACACAAGTGCAAGATCTTAAGAAAAACCTTGCAGCCAACAGCTTTGCGTAATGAAGTTCAAATGCATCAAAAGCTGATCGATAAGACAATTACCAAGGACGATGTTGCACTGTACAGGCTTGTGAAAGAAAAAGCCCTAGAATAGGATAAGGTTTTCCGCTCAATGACAAACCACAAACCTCAACAACGGCAGCATTTCAAGCATGCTGATAGCAAGTCAACGCGGAAACATAAGAAAAAACGACAAGTACAAACCGGGTCAGGAAAAAGGAAGGACTGACAAGGCAAAATGCCAAGCGCCAAGTAGAGCGAGCGACGTCTTCAGAAGCCCCGAGTGGTGTTGCGCGGAGCAAACCTCGGGGTGGCCGTTTTAATTGCGGCAAAGATCACTTCCTTAGCGACTGTCCCGATGCTGATGAAGCACAGAAGGAGGCCATTTTGGCCAAGCGCACATCAAAGAGCAAAGCATCCAAGAAGCACCGCGTCAAACGTGTTGAACAGCGCGCTAGAGATCCAGACAGGGTCCGATCAATGGTGACAATTAATGGAGCGTTGGATATGCCTTATTGCGCCGACAGTGGATCGGAATATAACATAATTTCGCAAGAGCTTGTGGAGAAGCTCCAAGTGATTGACAATGATGTTCAATTAGTTGCGCTGGACGAGCACGTGGAATTAGAAGCGGTTGGCGGCATAATTCTCACCGCGACGCACGCAGTAGACGTTCGCCTGACTTTTACACCGCCGCTGGACCTGTTCGCTGTCAAAATCTTAAGCGATGCCTGGTAGTTGAATCGAACGACAGTGAATTGATCGTTGAGCGACTCCTATTGGTGGAACTTGGCATAGATGTGGATCTTGAGTTAGAGCAACTTGCAGCAAGAGATAACAGCGACAACGATGAATTTGGAGACCCGAACAGCATGCCGTTGCGCGCAGTGACTTTAAATGATGATGTCGCAAAGGTCATAGAGGCAATGGTTACAGATGCTGCGATTCGGGAGGTAGTTGATGGAGCTGGCGCAGTGCGCCTACGACGGATTCTCAGTTCTTTTACTGGGTGGCGTCTAGTACTTGGAGATGATCCCCCAGCTCGAGTGCCTCCACTAGAGCTTCAGCTGAAGCCGAATGCCCGACCGTACCGGTGTAAAGTGAGGCAGTACAGCCCAGAAAAATCTGAATTCCTGGCGAAGTTCAACGCAGAACTTGTGAAGCTGGGCTGGGTGTATGAGAACAAGAAGAGCAGGTGGGCTTGTGCAGCGCTACCTGTTCGGAAACCGAATAGCAACGAATACCGCCAAACGAATGATTATCGGCCCGTGAACAACATGACCGAGGGTATTGCAGGTGTAATGCCAAGCTTACAAGTTCGATTGGAGAGGTGCAAGAACAAGAAGTTCTATGCAATTTTTGACTTCCTAAAAGGCTTTTGGCAACTGCCACTTGCCAAAGCCTCCCAAGAGATACTCTCCTATATGACGGACCGTGGAGTTTTACTCCGACCCGAGTGCCTCAAGGCTGCACTGATGCAGCTTTGCACTTTCAGTCCACTGTTGAAGAAGTGTTGGGGACTACTTACACGACTGTTTACTGGTGTGGATAGATGATTTACTAGCTTTTGCTGACTCGGCGACCGAACTGCTTGATGTCATCGAAGCTATTCTCACAAAACTGGATGAGTATGGATTTACGTTGAACCCGAAGAAGTGTAGATTATTTCTCACCGAAGTTCGCTGGTGTGGGCGGATTATTAGTGAACGTGGCATCGGTCACGACCCGGCTCGGATCGAAGCACTCCAACGCATACCGGAGCCAACAACAGCTGCAGAGTTGCAGCAATTCGTGTGCGCCACGAACTGGACGAGGGAAGGACTCGAGGACTACACCAGAACAGTTCGACCATTGCAAGAACTGCTCGACACCGCACTGCATGGAAGTCGGCGCAGTAAGTGAGCTGCTGCCGGGATAAAATTGAATTTTCGGCCGCAGAACGAACTAGTTTTGAGGAAGTTAAAGCTCTCCTTTCACACTCGGCAACTTTGGCATATCCCGACCCCTGAAGCAGCTTTGCCTTCTCACGGACGCTTCTGACACCGGATGGGGATTAGTAGTGACTCAGGTCAGCAAATGGAGACCCGATACTCCTATTCAAGATCAACCGCACGAGCTTCTCATCTGTATGGGCGGCACGTTCACAGGATCAGCGCTCAATTGGAGCGTAATAGAAAAGGAGTCGTACCCGCTGGTTCATGCTTGTGAACGTCTGGAATATCTTCTTCTACGAGTCCAAGGCTTCAAGATATATTGTGATCACCGAAAAATTATTCACCTCTTTGCGCCTAGTAAAGAACTAAAGAAGCATGTTCGTGGTAAGCTCTTGCGCTGGTCAACAAAGCTGCTCGAATACTGGTATACAATTGAACATATCGAGGGTGTGAATAACGTCTGGGCCGACGTGATATCACGCTGGGGTGGCAAAGTGTGCAGATCAACAAGCATGGCCACGGTGAACCGCGTTACCACCAGGAAGCGGAAGAGGCAACAGGAACGAGAGCGTGAAGCTGATGAGCACCAGGGACCTCGACCTCTGGACGCAGCTGGGTTTGAATGGCCGACACTTGATGACATTGTATCGGCGCAACGCGACTGCCGAGCTCCTCATACTGCGAAAGCTGATGACGATGGCATGCTGCGAATTAAAAGTTTGGATACCACAGTCGGCTAGAGAACTACTGCAGCGATTAATGATTATCGTGCACTGTGGAGCAAATGGCATCGTGGAATGCACGTTATGGAAACACATCTACGTAGAGTATTTGCAGTGGACAATTTGAGCAAGACTGTTCGTGTTTTCTGCCAGCAATGTTTGTTATGCCTACACGTGAAAGGTGGTGCAATTATTCCTCGAACATTTAGCACCTCGCGTTATGTCCTTGTGATGAAGGACGAAGCAACGCACTTCGTGGAGCTTGTCAGATGTGATGGGCCGACGTCGGAGGTGGCTGCTGCTGCTGCCATTTTGGATTGGCATAGCCGGTTTGGGATACCAAAACTGTGGATTTGCGACTCAGGGTCACATTTTACTAGCAAAGTTATCGCAGAATTGAATCGGCGTCTCAAGGCACGGCAACAATTTGTTCTAGCTTATACACCGTGGAAAAATGGAAGTATGGAGCGTGTGAACCGTGATATTATTCAAGTCTTAAAGGCTCTGATTTTGGAATTTCGTGTGAGCTCATCGGACTGGCCCTATCTACTGCCGTTAGTGCAATCAAGTATCAATCATTTTTCGGTACAGTCGCTAGCTCACAAAGCCCCTATTGAACTTTTACTGGTCTGCCTTGTCCAAGCACTCTGGATACAGTGTTTTTACCGGTAGGGAAGGAACGTGTTGCCTCCCTGCCAGAGCAACGACCAGACCTAGAAAAAGTTAAGTCACCTGCGCAGTAGCATACACGTCATGCACAAGGCCGTAGAAGCTGAGCGCAAGCGCCAAGCACAACGATATCGCAACAGACAACACTACGAGCGAGCAGTGAACTTTTCTATTGGAGATTTCGTACTCCGTTCGAGGGTGGATGAAAAGCTACACGCCAACAAGTTGCGGATAACTTGAGTGGGTCCATTTAGAGTTGTGGCTGCTACTGATTACTACTTTACGGTAGAACATTTAGTCACGGGAAAGACGATGAATGTCCACCCCTCTCGGTTGAAGCACTATGCAGATAGTTCCCTCAATGTGTCATCGGAACTCATCAACCACGTATCAACACAAGGCACGCTACTTGCTGTGGACAGCCTAGTAGAGCACAGATACAACACCACTACTCAAGCGTACGAAATCAAAGTCAAGTGGCAGGGACTGGAAGAAATCGACGATTCCTGGGAACCTGTGAAGAATCTGATCGAAGATGTTCCACAACTGCTTCAAAACTACGTCAAACAAGCAAGTGATGATAATCTACAGCTTGCAGTGACTAATGCTATCAAGGGCAAGCGATCTCAACGGCGAAAGCCTAGCACAGAGCAAGCTACAGCGTGGTACTGTCCAATTGCATCATGAGGTTTGACGGGTTCGGAGGTTATGAGAGGGACTACAGGCCTCCGACAATGGGACAATATTGATACGGTGGTATTACAGTATTATAGCCGCATGCCAAGTTACAGAGTCTGGTGACAACGGTGGGCAAGACAATCAAGTCGAATGTGTGACATCAGCTCTGATTGGTCAATATTTCATGTTCGGCTCCGTGATTGGATGGAATTCAAGAGGCACGATTTGATGCAAATCTTCAGGATCAAAACCTGTAACACTGCAACCAGTTGAAGTCACGCAGCGTCTATCGCACCGATAGGATGGCAGTGGTATTAAAACCTCAAGGGACGTTGGAAAGCTTGGGAGGCAGTGTGATGATGCCAAGGCATCGTCCAGCGATTGTGGCAACAGATCGCAACGACAGAAGCTCTTCCAACCCTCGGCAGCTGAAGCTGCAGGAACAGACTGCAGCAGAGCCTCGAGAGCCGAATGCTAGTATTGTTTAGCAGATCCTTGCTCGGATCTGGCTGCTAGAGTTTACGCCAAGGATGTTCTCCCTGGATTGCCTGCACGGCAAGTAGGGGCATACCGACGGCCGAGTAGTTCTAACTAGCTCACTCTTGAAAAGACCTCGTGGCGTTCAATACACGTTGAACGTTTAGAGAGTTCCAGCTCCCAAGGATCGACTTTCGTCTGAAACGGCTCAGGTGGTCATCTCGATGGCGCTGGCAGTGTAGGGGCAATCCGTTTCCGACACATTTTTCAGCTTCAAGATGATCGAGCAATTGTTGCCATAGAGGTGACTTCTCCCGCAACAAGGCACCGCATCCTACAAGAATCAATACTTGCTTAGCCCGCGATAAGAGCACGTTGATCCGGTACGGCGTTTTGAGAAAGCCAATTGTCCAGCGACTGTGAATGTTCGTACTACTGCGAACCAAGCTAACGAGGATGATGTTTGCTTCCTCGCCTTGGAAATTGTCAACGGTAGCTGCACGAATTGTATCGGACAGATTCTTCCTGGAAAACGAACCACGTCGAGACTTCCCAAGCAGTTCTGCAAACTCATCTTTATCTTTGCCTTCATCTTCGTCTTCGTCTTCGGCATCGTCTTCGGCATCGTCTTCGTCATCCAGTGTGCGTTTAGTTTCTGCCTTGTCGAGATCGTTCAATTCCAGCTCGAAGTCTCCTCGAAGTGCAGTTCTCAGTTTCATCAACTGCCTCACGTACGGAGTAATGATGGCAAAGTCGCTAGTGTCATAGCCCTGCCGCAAGAGGTACTTTAGAGTAGTGACAATGTACGCTGCTTCGTACGAATTGGAGTGAGAGCGTCCTGATGTTCCACCTCGCGAATGGTCCTCCGGTTGGTTGTGGTTGATGAAGAAAACATTCTTATCAACGCCAAGAAGAGATGAAAACTCCAGCACTTCACTAGCATCGCGTACTTCCGGGTAGAAGAGCATCCGCAGTAGCTGCGAAATCTGCGGACGCATGCGATGCTGTTCCGTCAGCATCCAGAACGGCAAACCTGACGTTGGAGCCACCAGTCTCTCGAAGATAGATACATCTAAAGCAAACTTCTAACCCCGTTCACTTTCCACGCTCAAGTTGTACTTTGCAATGTGCGGACGAAGTTGCTTATTGGTCGCCGATCAGTACTAGCTGCTGGCACGACGGCGAGAGGCAGGCGATGAGCTGGGCCTCGAGAACTTCGCCGGCTTCTTCGCAAATAACAACTCAAGGCGCCACGGCCGCGATTTTGTGCTGATACTTCGCCACACCGGTAGTCGTCATGCCGATGACTTTCACCCGCCGAAGAATATCCACGTCCACATTGTTTCTTATCGCTTTCATGGCCTTCAATGTGTTTTGGTAACGCTTTTGGGCGGAAACCAGCGTATTAACACGTTCAGCCCGCATAGCCTCAAGCCACTTGTTCAAAGAAGACTTTCGATGGGAAATACTCCATTGCCACACGTCGTGGGTCTCAGATTCGTCACGCCAATGCAGACTCAGCCTCATGTGCGTAGCCATCCAATTGTCCGTAATGATGCCGCCATGACCCCCGCAGATATGTTTTGTGGATAGAGTTCAAATTACGAGCTTCCAGCCATCGTTCTTTGCACTGGCCTCCAATACGCACAAGAACTTCAATGCCAACATCCAGTAACTGGCACAGGAATTGATCCAACGCGTGGTTCGTGTAGCAAACAATCAGCACTGGCGCCACGGCTGCATCCAAGATGATTTTAGTGAGCATAGAGCCAATGAACGATTTTCCAGTGCCAGGAAGACCTTGGACACACGCCACTCGGCTACTCAAACCTTGCACCAAAGCTTTCACCTGATCCCGTTCCAAAATCGAGTGGCGTACCAATTCAACCTCGCACTCCTGTCTAGAATTCTGCAGTTGAGGATGTAGTTGCAAGCGTCAAACTGTATCTTCCGGTGCTCTGGGATGTCCCCGCAGGACGGAACTCAAGTCGAAGAAAAACTCGGGGGCCTGGCACTAAAACGGCACTTCCATCTCCAATTCCCCTGCTGCTGGTTGTGCCTCCGGTGCCAAATATTTCAAGAACGGCAGTGTCGCTGGACGGAGTGACTGGAGCGCCTGCAGTACTGGCTCATACGAAAAAGAAAGCGTTGTTGAACTCCAGCAGGAACAGAGATGAACGCGTAAAGCCCGCCCATTCTTCGATGGCAACTATGTCCCGACTATTGTAGGGCCGCAACGATATCCTGGACGAATTCTTGGCAGCTAAAGCGTCAACATCACGGTCAGCAATTTGGCAAAACACCACCTGCATGGCTCCATTCCTATAGTTCACCAGCGCTACCATTCCATTAAATGGCAGGGAACGCGACTTCTCCCAAAACTTCTTACGAGCTTCGGCGAACACATCATCATCGTATTCATCGTATTCGTCTCGTTGCTCCATGTCATCACTACTGCCTTGCTCGTTTGGTTGGGCCATCCTTGGCGGATACGTATTGTTGAACCTCACCTCGACACAAAGTCCATTTCGTTTTTGGCGTTCAGCTCGGTACCGAGGAAACTCATCCCAACGTTCCACTTCTCTAACGGTGTGTTCAACCGACAAAGCAATCTTGTGAACAGGATACACGCTGTTGTCTACATCGGACTGTCGGCATCGACCGCCTGATGCCTTCCCGAAGGTCTCATTGTAACCTCGCTTGAAATCTTTCAGACTTAAACGAATCGTACCGCACAAGTCGTCGCGAAAGAGGCGAAAGTGTGTATCTACCCAACGTTCTGGTCCTGGAGGCAGCCAGTGAGCTTTCGCATGGAAAGGAAAGTTACCAGGCAGCAGAGGTGATTCGCGACTCAGACATTCCCGTGTCGTTGGCAGGATTTGAATATCGGTGATATCCTCATGATCGTTATCATGGTGACGACCAATTCTTCCATCAGCCGACACGGCTCGCTCAGGAATGCCAACTTCCTCAAAATCCCAAGCCACCGGATCGTTCGCTCCCAGTTGCTTCTCCGCATCAGTCCTATCTTTCAGAGTAGCAGCTCTTTCGATACTCCGCCCACTGCGACGCACCATATTGTGCAACCTCATCACTTCTTCCCTCTTCAACTGGAAGCACATTGTGGAATCGAGTGAGCTGTCACTAGCTGTCGTCTCGTGTTCTACCCACTTGGCAAGTGATGAATCAACGCCATTCACAGCCTCGCGAAAAGAGTCCTCGAATATGACATCTTGAAACTTGTTCGCCAACAAGAACAACAAGCGGATGAGTGGGAGACACACTTGCGTGAAGCTCAATAGAGCGTACTTTCGACCTAAAGAATCTCTCAAGAAGCTTTCGTGAGATAAATCCAGGTCTTTGACACTGTGTCGTTCAGCCACCTGGTCCAAGCAAGCCAAGTACTTCTCGCACAGCTTGCCATGCGCAGTGCGTACGAAGGCGTACACGTGGTTTGCTTCGGTCAATGTCGGCTGATCATCTCCATCCGTCGCATCGTAAGCATCGTCACCAACGGCACGAGCACTCGCTGGAACGACATGACATCGCGTTGTCTACCAGCGTTAAGTGAATATTCAAGATCAATAACTTCTTTAAGAACTGTAAGCCCGAGTCCACGGATTTCTCCCAGCTCTTTAACAAGCTCGAAAGCTGTGTCATCCTTAGTCAGGGCGTTTAGTCCGCTGTTAACGAAGTTCTGCGCTTGGGTTTGCGTTTGGCTTGTGAGAAGGCGAAGCTGGCTACTTGATAGCTGTGAGCTGGGCCAAACGCATGCGTCAGAATGGCTCCCAGAAAGCATGCCCGCCTTACGTTTTTCTGTCAGCTGGCGTCGAAGGCTTTCCGATGAAAACGGTGACATGATGTTCTCGTTGGGAAAGTTTTCGTGTCCAAAGAGCGCCGTGCTCCTGTGAGAGAATCTGCACGAAGAACCATACCGGCAACTGCCTCGCTGGAATGGTGACATACTCTCTGGGTCATGGTTTGCTACCAGAGACGCAAATCTTGGATTGACAAATGCCGTTGGCAACTAGAAATGAGACCCGGCGTCAGAGGTTGAGACGAGTGACGGCAATTAAGCTATTTCCCATCAAATACCACAGAATTTGAGCACCGTAGTAGCGGCAGAGGCAGGGAATACTGTGGTAAAGCTACGAAAATTATCGCTAATGCCACTTGCCTCACAAAATGTCCATCTGCATGCCTCGTTGTCTTCCACGGAAATGTGGTTGTTCCCACCGACAGCCGCCCCGCACTCTGGACACTGCATGGCCATTTGTACTCGATTAGCTCTTCACTCGATAGAGTACTCACTGCTTCCTTCAATATGGTGGACAATTGGTCGCGGAGAGCAGTAACTTCTTTCTCGTGCAGCGAGCGGAACGACGGAGGGACCTATTCCAGGTCGTTTAGAAGTTCGTCGGCCTCGGAGGTGCATACCTCGGCAGCTTGTCGACGTTCTTGATCCTCTTCTTCTGTCTACCGATTTTTTGAACGCGTTGGTCGCGTGTGTCAACAAGATCTGGGTGGTGGTGATGTGGATATTCACACGAACGATCTCCCCATGTTCAACTCAATATTCCCGTACGCTGGCAATGCGTTGCTTCTTTCGGCGCAACTTTTGATGCTAGGTGGAGGAACCACCCGACTGAACATGGCAGAGCAACAAGCTCGTCGAGCTGCAAAGGAATTCGAAGTCGGGGCCTTCTCCACGCGGATGCTTAGGCTGAACTGGTTCTGGTCCTTTTCGCCCTCTTCAGCAACGACACGCACGATTCGTAGGCTTTTTGGCATGGCGCTCGCTTCACCATATCGCCGATAGCTCGAATTTCTCCCTCTCCCCCCTTCCGCAGCGACCAATCTCGCGTCAGGCTACCAACTTCGACTGCATCATCCACACAGTGCTGCAATTCAATGAGCTGAAGGTGTCCATGAGAAATTAATTTCTTTCCGGCCGCATTAATTGCAGCTCGCTTAGTTACGCGGCCGTATCTACGGAGACCTCGAATTCGGTTCTTAGAATTCGGACAGCGAGGAATGTCATTGAACGCTTCTGGTAGCGCACCCAGCGATTTGCCATTTCTGTCGTTTTATTTGGTCATGCTCAGCGTGCTATCAAGCGTCTCGATGGTATACACCCTCCTACGACACGGGAGAACAAATACCGGATCATCGTACGGGTCAATCTCGTCGTACGTCCTGAAGAGCACAACATCCACAGTCTTGTCCTTGGCATTTATATCGCCACGAACATGGCAGAACTTCCGCGACAGTCTTCTCCACAAACACTCAGAGCACAGAGAACTGGTGTCCGTATGCATTAAAAAATACCTTGTTGAATTCCACCAGAAAAAGGGTCGCTTTTTCCGCCATCGCTCAAGAACTGCGAAGTCCCAAGTCTCAAAAGGCTGCGCAGTCACTCCGACGACATCGTTCTTTACCAGAAGCTCAAGATCATGCTCGATCTGAAAGCCTTCTTCGCCAATCGTTGCCACTGCCATCATGCCGTTAAACGGCAGTCTATTTGTCCAAACTTCTTGTAGTACTTTGGTACGATCCATTGCGCTTTGTCCAACCATGCCGGGCTGACAAGTCGATCGGGAGCTAATGTCGAAACAGAGGCCAAAACGTATTGAGTGCGAACCACGATGAACGCCTTCAAACGTGTGTTTGAGCGGCATTCTCAAATTAAACGGCAAGTAGTATAGCTGACATTCGACGACCTTACTTGCCCACTGGCGAATTGCCCGACATTACTTTGAAGCCGTCGCTCAAGATCCTGCAAGCTCAAGCGAATTGAATGGTATAAATCTTCTTGAATGAGACGGAAGTGAGTATCGACCCAACGTTAGCAATAGTTGAGTTGAGGCAGATTAACCGAACAAATTGCTTCGGAGAACTCGCAGCGATTGCAACCGGCACCCGAAGAAACAGTAAACGATTCCTCCATGCCTGCCCCGAAGAACTTTTCACCGTCACCTCCAACCGCAATGTTGTAGTACTTGGTCAGCAGATATCCCTAGGCGGCAAGGTTCGACTGCCTCCTCGCCGGAAATCGTCTTGAGCTCTCGTCACTATTGACACCTCTGCTGGGGAGCGTCATCTGCAGACTATACTCCAAGAAGTCTAAAGGATTTCTTGGCACAATGTCAGCCACTTTACCCTCGTGGCTACGTGTTGAATTGGACTTGTGCAGTTGGAAGAACTTTTAAGACTGAGCATTATCTCGCCGCTGTCGGCCTCCACGCCGTGGCCTACACACGTGGACTTGGTTCAACCTGCTGTCCGCAATCTTTCTGGACTACTAGCGCTGCATCCGCTCATGCTGGGCCACCGCCGATCTTATCGCCATCGGCTGTCCACCGTGCGCACGCAAGTTCCAACACTCCTTCCCGGGAGGTCAATCCTGGCCGGAGAGCATAACAAGCTCGCGCAATTCGTCGAGGCGCGGAGCAGGAAGTGTCTTGGTCAGGATGTCCGCCCGCATGCACTTGGACTCGCAGTAACGCACCTTGAGTACCTTCTTCTTTGCAAAATCCTTCACAAACTTGAACCGAACGTCGATGTGCTTGGCTCGGCCACTTGTGTCTTCGCCCTCGATCTGCGCTATCGCCGCTTGGTTGTCGACGTTCAGCACCGCTGCTGGCTGCGTTGGTACACCAATCTCCTTGAGCAGCTCCACGATGCCCAGCATTTCGGCCGTCGTCTGGCTGGCCGCCACAAACTCCGCCTCCATAGTTGACAGAGCTACACACTTCTGCTTCTTGCACACCCATCCAACGACCATACCCGCCATCATCAGCACGCCACCGCTCACGGACTTCCGGTCCGCCTTGTCCGCAGCGTAGTCGGCGTCGCTGAACGCTTCTACCAGCACCCCGTCGCCACACCTCGCCGCCTTCTCACCTACCATGGTGAATTTGAGTTTCTTCGTTCCTTTGAGGTACTTGGCTATCTTCTTCGCCAGTCGCCAGTCGCCTTGGCGGGGCGCGTGAGTGTCGGGTCACCTGATGCACGGCGAACGCGATGTCCGGCCGCGTGCACCTGGCGATCCAAAGCAAGCTGCCCACTAGTGACTGAAACGTTTGAACTGTCGGTCGCTGCGGTGAGCCGCAGCCGCCCGTCGGCAGCAACTCGCCGTGTTCTTCGCCTTCCTCGCCGCCAATTGGCACACGAACTGGCGCCGCCTCGCTCAAGCCGAACTTCTCGAGCACCTCGTTGATCATCGTCTCCTGGTTGAGCGCCCACCCTGTCTCGTCATCGTAGTCGAAAGCGATACCGAGGAACTTGGTCACCATGCCGAGGTCCTTGAGCTCGACGATCCTCATGTCCTTGAAGAAGGCGTTCACTTTCTGCACGCTGGTGCCCGTTACAAGGATGTCGTCCACGTAGATGCCGACCAACGTCGTGCCGTCGGCCTCGACCTTGACGTACAGGCAGCTGTCTGTATAACACTGGCGAAAGCCAAGTGACAAGAGGACCCCATGAAGCATCAGATTCCACAGCCTCCCGGACTGTTTGAGCCCGTATAGACCCTTCTCGAGCCGCAGCGCGAGCTCCCGCTTGTCCTTGACGCCGAGCTTCTTTAGCAGCTCGTCGGTGATCTCCATTCCCTGTGGAATGTGGAGCAGAATTTCCAATTCCGGCTCCTTCTCCGCTTTCACGTACGCGCTTGGCACGTCGCCGTGGCGCGCCGGTACCCGCCAGATCCGCGATACCGCGAGGATCACCTTACCCGAGGTCATTTCCATCACCGCCGAAAACGTGAAGGTGTAGTCGACGCCGTAGACTTGCTCGTCTCCGCGCGCCACAAGTCGAGCCTTGTACCTCTCGATTGAGCCGTCTGCGTGCAGCTTGAGCTTGTAGACCCACTTGGAGTGCAACAACTTGGCGCCACGCGGCTTGACGATCACTTTCCATGTTGAGTTTTGCTCGAGTGCCTCGATCTCGGTCCTCATAGCCTCCTTCCACTTCTCACACCGCGGGTCGCGCATCGCCTCCTGAAAATCTTCGGGTCGACCAGCAAAACCGCGTTCACTCGCACGTGTTTGGTGCCCATGTTCCGTGTCCTCATCCTGGTGGGCTGCACTTCGCTTGATGGCAAATGCTCGTCGCCGGTGGCGGCTCCTTCCGAACCAAAATTCTCTCTCAACGCGTCCTTAACTTTCTTCCTGGCCGCCTTCGCAGCCTTCTTCGTCGACTTGGACGTCATCTGCTTGTTTGCTGTCGCACGCTCGGGTGCCGCTGCAGGCGTTCCGCTTGCTGTCGGCTCCTTCCGCTTGACAGCTTCGTCGCGCTCGGCCACGGCGCGTCGCAAATTTGGATCTTCGAGCTCGAGTTGCGCTTGCAGTTGCGCGTTCTGCTCGTTGTTCAGCGTCTCGACGTTCTGAAGGTGCTGCGTTGTGATCACCACCCTGTCCTTGGGCAGGTAGACCCTGAAGCCTTTGGTCTCGTCGTTCTTGCCGATGATCATGCCCACCTGCGCGCGTGGCTTCCACGCCTTCTTACCGGGATCTCGGAACGCCGTGCACGGGCTACCGAACGTCACCATGTCCGCCAGGTTTGGCGACGTGCCAGTCAGCATCTCCAGCGGAGCCATGCGCTTGGGGTTTGCGCTGCACGAGCTGCGATTCAGCACGTACGTTGCGTACTCGACCGCATCGCCCCAAAGTGCAGTGCCAGGCCGCTCGCAAACAGCATGCAGCGTGCCATGTTGAGCACTGTCCTGTGCATCCGCTCGGCCTTGCCGTTCGACGCTTGGTTCTTTGCCTCGCTGATCTGGCGTCTCACGCCTGTCGCCTTGCAGAATGGATCAACGTTCACGTACTCCTTGCCACCGTCCGTGCGCAGCACGTGGATCTTGCAATTGAAGCGTTTCTCGAAGTACACTAGAAAGTGTTCGAACATCTTCGTGGCGGCCACCTTGTTCTTGGACACGAACACGCGCACGTAGTTCGTTGAGTAGTCCACGAAGTTAATCATGTACCTGTTGCCGCGCCGGTCGAGGGGTCATTGGCCCCTTGATGTCGGAGCCGATCACGCCGCCGATTTTGTCGATCGGTGCGTGGTCACCTGTGTCCTTCTTCGACTGGTTGTTCTTGTGCTGTTTTCCTTGCGCGCATGTCAGGCAGTTTGGCCGCACGAGATCCGTGAGCCGAATACCCGAGCCTTCTGCGTCGGCCATTCGCTCGACCGTGTCGTACGCGAGGTGTCCCAGTCGCTGGTGCAACGCCAGCAGCGTCATCTCGGTCACCGCCTCGTCGATCGCTGCGCTCGACTCGTGTACGGCGGCGCTCACCACACGAACGCGCGCCTCTCTCGTCTTTTCGCCCATGACGTCGACCGTCAGAACCTTGTTGCGCCGGTGCACCTCGAAGATCCGCAGACCGTCGGTTTGGCGGACAGCGTAGCTCTTGCCATCGTGCCGCTCGAGGAACACCCCGCGCTCCTCGAGGGTCCCGTAGCTGATGATGTTGTCGGGGAGGCTCGCCGAGTAGTAGACCTCCGTCAGGTCAATCACCACTTCTCGGCCGTCGACCACCGTCCGCAGCTCGACCGATCCGACCTTACTCGCGTGCACCATCGTGTCGTTTGCCGCCCTGCACTTCGTGTCGCACTCCATCGCGTTCTTGAGCAGCCTGGGGTCATTGACAAGATGGACACTGGACCCGCTGTCCAAAATCCACGCGGCCGGGTCTACGTTGGCGCTCGTCCTCACCGCCAGCGCGACTCGGGTTGACGATGCAGCGCCACTATTTCCTTCGCGATTAGGACAATTGGTCTTGATATGCCCAACCTCGCCACACCCGTAGCACGTGCGCGACTCGCCGCTGCTTACCCGAGCGACGTACTCGTCTCCGCGACCATTTTGGCTGCCTCGGCCCCCACCGGAGAAGCGACCACCTCGTCCACGTCCGTTGCGACCGCCTCGGCCGCCTCCACTCCCGTTGCTGTACAGCTGCCTGTTCATGTTGATGTCGAAGTCAATCGCGAACGCCACGAGCTCAGCTGCTTGTTGCAGGTAGTCTGTCCGTCGCGTGTCGATCCGAGTCAACATCGCCGTCCGAACATTCGCGGGTGCCGACTTGCACAGACACTGGAGCACGCTCTGCTCCGTGTTGCCATATCGCTCCGCCACATACACGAGGAACTGAAAGTGCTCCGGCCAAGTCTTGTTGCGGTCTTTCTCGGCCCCCATCATCTCGATCCTCTTCATCGACGGAATCGGCGTCATGTACAGCGACAGCATGCTGTTCATGACGTGCTCCAGCGTGTGCGACACCATCGTCCACACGGGCAGCATCTTCTCAAAGTAGCTGAGGGCCGCACCCTCCAGCTTTCCATTGAGCGCGAGGATCTTGAACTCCTCCGGCCATGCCCCGCCGCTCATCTGCTCGGCTGCGCCGAGTCTTTGTAGGAACCGCAGTCCCCACGCCTTGAAGTCAGCACCCACGCCGACGTACGTCTCCATGCCGGAGAACTTCGTGAAGCCGGGCCAGTCGAGGTCCCTGGGCTTCGGCACCTTGAGTCCGAAGTTGGCCAGGGGCACGAACTGCGGCTCCGAATGCGGCGGCATTTGCGGTGGCGGTCTCGCCACAGGCTGCGGCGGCGGTTGAAGCGACGGTGTGCGTCGTGGTGCTGTCGGAGTTGCAGTGTGCATCGACTCGTCCAGCGAGTTCAACCTCATCCGTCGGTCGCTCGCGCGTATGAAGTCGGTAAACGCGCTTGAACCGGCGTATGAGCGCTCGGAGGTCGGTGCCGGCGACGACGCAGCGAGCCGAGCCCGCTCTTCTTGGTTGGCGATGAACTCGTTCTGTCGCCGCACCATCCCTTCGAGGAGCCCCTCAAGTCGATCCATCCGCTCAGAGACCGCGTCTGAAGCTCGGCTCTCTTGCTCGTTCCCGTCAGAGGCAGCCACGACCGAGTGGGCTTCCTCAAACAGCTCGAACGGGTCAGTGACGACGTTGAGTGTATGCACGTCAGTGTCGGCAATGCCGGACGCCGGAGAGGGCTGCTGGGAGGACGAGTTGGAACCGTTTGGGCTCATAACCTGTTGAATTGGACTTGTGCAGTTGGAAGAACTTTTGAGACTGAGCATTATCTCGCCGCTGTCGGCCTCCACGCCGTGGCCTACACACGTGGACTTGGTTCAACCTGCTGTCCGCTATCTTTCTGGACTACTAGCGCTGCATCCGCTCATGCTGGGCCACCGCCGATCTTATCGCCATCGGCTGTCCACCGTGCGCACGCAAGTTCGAACACTACGCTATTGGAGCAGCGGTGGAAGCTCTTCTCGTGGTTGATCTCGTGCTGATGGCTCTTCGTTTATCCGCCCCGTCCACTATTCGGAATCCAATGGTGGACGAGGCTCCACCGTCGCTTGCCCCGCTCAGCAAGAAGCAGCAGCGCAAGCAGGACAAGGCCAAGTGGTTGGCAGCACGGAAAGCCCAGCAGGCCGCGGATGGAGTGTCGCCGTCCAAGAGGAAGCGCAGGAACCAGCGCCAGTCGAGACTCGCGGCAGCGGACGCGTCCGCTCGTCCGTCCCCCACCATCCACTATGGGAAGTGTACGTCGTCCACCTGCGTCAACCAAGCAACGGCAGGCTGCGTGATCCGCAGCATCGAGCCGTACGTTCACCGCTTTGCGCTGTTTGCCAAAGGCCGGTGGAGTGGCAGATCACTGCGCGAGCTGTTTGCGGCGGAATTCCCGACGCTCTCGACCGAGTACTGCAGGCAGGCGGTGCAGTTGGGACTCGTCCGACTTAATGGACAACCAGCGGATTTGGATACTGTAGTCAATACTGGAGACTTCTTAGAGCACGTCAAGCACCGACATGAGCCCAGTGTGCATCTACCAGCGGTGGGCCAGTCAGATTTAACAAACCTGTCGACTGAGTGGATTTGCTTCGAGGCGGCGGAGGTGGTGGTGGTGGACAAACCCTCGGGACTGCCAGTGCACCCGACAGGCAGCTACCAGTTTAACGCACTCACGACAGTACTCAAGGCTGATAGGAAGCTGGAGCTGTTTCCGGTGCATCGTCTGGATCGACTCACATCCGGGCTGTTGATACTGGCCAAGTCTGCGGACAAAGCTCGCAGTCTGACGGCAGAGCTCACAGCGACGTCTACGGACGGAAGCTGTGATAGATCGGTGCAAAAGTTTTACGTGGCCAGAGTGCAGGGCGAATTTCCTACAGATGAGGAAGGACTTGCAGACGTCCAAGGACTAAGTTCAGGGCTGGTGAAAATTGAGAGCGCTCACGACGGATTCTGGCGCATGACGGCTCCAATTGGGATGGTTTCTCCTAGACAGGGGCATCTTCGCGGAGTGACCGACTCACCCGATTCAAAAGCCTGCATCACGTTGGTGCGTCGACGAGGGGAAGCTGTAGGTGGCGAAAGTATTGTCGAGTGCTTGCTGGTCACGGGACGCACACACCAGATCCGCGTCCACCTGCAGCACCTCGGGTTCCCGATCGTAAACGACCCCATGTATGGACCAAAGAAGATCAGAAAAGCGATGTCTAGGGAAACTGAGAGCAAGGTCGAAGAACGTCCGGCTGATTCAATCCCAGCCGACGGAAACGAGGAAGAAGTCGATGAGGATGAAGAAAAGCGGTGTATTCGAGTTTGTGAGGCCTGTACAGCTGCGAAGGAGAATCGGCCAGTGGACTGCGAGGAAGACACGGTGCTGTGGCTCCATTCGTATCGATACCAATCGCCGAGCTGGTCGTTTGCCGTGCCGCTCCCAAGCTGGGCAAACTTATCGGGTCAACCAACTGGCGATGAAAAGCAACAAGTCGCTCATGCTGTGGACCCGATGACAGAACATGCGACTGTGGAGGGGTCTGAGCTGTAAGAATTCAACAGTAAAGCGACCAAGTGGAGACGACGATTGTGATGTTCGAGGATACGTTGGCATTGCGATTTCATTTCTTTCGGCTTCCTCGGATATTGTTTTTCGCCAGTGCGTGGGGGCTGTATTTGTGCAAGACCAACGTGTAAGGCGCGACGAGCTTTCAGTTGTAAAACTTGTATTACAACAAGTGCAGCGATGAGTTAATGTTGAGCTGGCGCAGTGGCCGAATTTGCGCGAACTTGCCGCACACAGAGGAAGTTTTTGGTTGCGATGAGATGTGTTTGGTTTTCTATCAAACAAAGTTGGTGCTGTAGTTGTCTTTGATGACTAACTCGCTCATGGGCCCCGACGCGTCTTTGGTGTTGCTTCTCGGCTTCATGGCTAACTGTTTCACCAATTGAGCGCTTTCACGCCTACCCACTGCGATAGAATGGGTAAGAGTTATGGCCGTTGCTAGCACGGTCACCCCCGCAGCAATGACGGAGCCATACATCGGAGGACCGTACATGTCTGAGGAATCGTCGTCGGAGCCTGAACCGGAGCTTGAAGATGTTTCAGTGCACCGCGGGCGGTCCACGACGTCGACGCGCATTCGCACCGACCATCCGTGCACGTACCCGTGACGGTGCCCGTGGTGGAAATGGTGCAGTCCGCGTTCGAGTCGCAGAACGCCATGCCAGACACGGCCGTGTCCGGGTTGTCGTCGTCCACGTAGTCGTCGCTGTTGTCCTTGATCCACTGCTTGGTCGGGTGCGTGTCCGGATCGCACCCGATTGCCATGTCGGTGTCGTCAGACGTGTCCTGGTACACGCGGACGTAGTCGATCTTGAGGTACATGGGGAACGAGTCGCAGATGGCGTTGTCCATGGAGCTGGAGCCGTCTCCGTAGCAGTCGCCCGACCCGGCGTTCGGCGGGGACGACCCCACGAGCTCGACAGCGCCACGTTGAAGATGATGTACATGGGCTCCTCGATCATGATCTTCTTCGGGTTCATCTGCGCCGTGTCCTGCGGCGGGTTCGTGAGCACGTCGGCCGTGACCTCGAACATCGGCTGGCCCTCGACCTCCCAGCGGATGTAGCCTTCGTCGCCCATGACCCACTCGACCGAGTACGTGACCCAGTCCAGGTAGGCGGCCATGTGGACCTCCCAGTTCGCAGAGATGGCGTCCATTTGGTACGCGAACTCCGAGTCGGCGCTGGTCGAGCCGCTGGACGCGGTGCAGTCGGAGTCGGTGTTGCCGGCGCTGCACAAGAAGGCGCCGTCGTACTGGTTCATCTTGGGAAGCACGTCCCGTTGGCGTTGATTCCCAGTGCACGCCCGTGTTCATGTAGCCGAGGTCTGCGTTGGCGTCGTACGAACCAGGACACAAGTCCATCGTGCAGGCGTTGTCTGTGATGCCCTTCGTTACCGACGCGTTGATGGTCGCGAACGCCTGGATGTCGTCGTCTTCGACGTCGCACAGGTTATTGGCGCCGTACCGAAGACCCTGGTACCAGGACTTGTGGCCTCGCAGGTTGTGATAGTACGCCGTGGGGACGTCCGGCTGGTTGGCTCCTTCGGTGGTGCAGTCGTAGCTGTAGTAGCAGTACTCGGACGCGTTGTCGGCGATGCGACGGAAGTCGTCGGGCATGCCCGGACCCACCTGCAGCGACGTCGAGATAGCGGTGCCGCCGCCTTCGAGGATGTCGATCTCGGGGCCCCGCGGCCCTGGTTGGCGTTCAAACCGTGTCCCGGCGTGTCGTTGCAGGCGCTGATGCGCTGGTTCTGCGACGAGAAGATGGTCTCGTTGCACTCGTTGTACGTGAACGGCCACATTCGACTCGTGGACGCGCTGAAGATGGCCCGACCCAGGTTCCCCATGAGCCAGATGCCGGGCCACGTCGGGTAGTAGTCGATGTTGGCGGCGCGCACGGTTGTCGACCCAGTCTCCACGTCGGGGTTGCCAGACGCGTTGGTGACGGCTCCAGGCAGCTGAGCGCGAACCTCGATCATGCCGCCCTGGAAGCAAAACTTGTTCCACGACTGCACCATCCCCGACCGGTAGTAAAAGTACACTTGCTCGTATCCTGGCGGCGAGATGTAGTTGTTCCAGACCGTCTCCGAGATCGTCTCGTCCGTCGTGTTGATGAAGAAGTAGCAGTTGTCGTCGTCGTCGCACTCGGTGCCGGTCATGTTGACCGAGTACACTTCGAGAGCCGAGTTGACGCCGTCCGCCTTCTCCAGTGCCGTCCAGAGATGGTCGTCGCCAGCTTCGAAGCTGCGTCCTTCTGTGTTGAACTCGTCGCTCATAGTGAGCGTCCAAGTATCTCCTCGAGATGTGGTGTACGTCTGCGCGCTGTCAGGTGTGGAAGGATCGACCCACGGCAGGATGCCCGACTTGGTCGAGTAGGACGAATTCGACCCCGACACTGTCGACGAAAGCAGTGCCAGGACGATGGAGATAGCTGCTGTGCCTGTCCGGCGTAACATCTCCAAACCTGTTCGTACTCGATCCCCACTCGAGTCGTATTCGATACTCTTGGATCGAATTGTGAAGTGGCCAGGAACAACGCCAAGCACGAGCTCATAATCGCCTCACACCACTTGATGGCCTTCCTTTGGGCTCCTTCATTCAGTGCTGCGTCGATCCCAACGCATCCGTCGACAGCGCGAGTGGTGCTTGTCGTGCTGAGTTATCCAGACTGGACAGCACTGGAGTTGGTATTGCAGACCAGCAAGACAGCCATATTCAAAGACAGCTCAAGTCTGCGCTACAAGGCAACGTAGATCGAGGTGAGATGGGGGTGTTCCTGTCGTTGCTTTGTAGTTTAGATAGCTGAAGCATTTTTGGTGGTCGCAGTCGCGACTACAAAATGGACGAACACACTCGTTTGCGCTGTCTGCGTTGATGTTGTGCTTGAGCCTGGCAGTACCAACGTCTTGATATCGATGGTGTTCCTCCATCATAAAAGACTACAGACACCAACGAACAAGAAGGCGAACTGGATGATCCGGGATTTCGGCTATCTAAGCAGCGGTCATAATGGGCAATACGCAGTCACGTGTGTTGACATGGAAGACTCGCGCAGAAGCAAGCAGCTACAGTGTACGTGTAGAATACGAGTACCCGTCGTTTGTTGTACGCACATCCTTTGTTCGTGCATACTAAAATATGTGCGTACACATTCTATTGGGTTTATTCTGCAAATGCAAAGCGAGGGCGACAACGCCATCGACCTGGAGTGCGGGCTAACGGCACCACCGCCGTCGGACCGCCGGCAGCTGGAGCGAGACCTGGTGCTGCTGTACGACTCGAAGGAGCTGCGGCGCCACGAGGCCTGGTTTCTGGTGGAGACGACGTGGCTGGACGCCTGGATGAGCTACGTGCTGGGAGACCCTGACGACGCTATGAGCCCTAAACGACCCGGTCCCTTAAATAACGACTCTCTATTTGACCACGAGGAATTCCGCATCAAGAGCGGGCTGAAAGCCACCAAGGATTACAGAGGGGTCAATCCTCAAGTGTACGCACTGTACGTACAGCTGTACGGCGACGACGGGGTTAAACCCATTGTGCGCTGGACGCTGGACATTTACGCGGTCCCAGTCATGATCGACGACGTCCACGAGATGCTCCACGCCCCTAAATTAAGGGCCAGAGCGGCGGTCTCCGAGCTGAACGAGCAGTTGGAGATTCAGGAGAAGAAGGTCGGACGACCGACGGAAGACAAAGAGAGCTGGGGATACAGGTGTCTGTGTCGCTGTGAGTTCCTGGTACCGTGTCTCAATCGACTTCTCGGTGGCGGACCTACGTACAAGAAAGAGGAAAAGAGCTGGTGGGAGTCCTGCTGCTGCTGTAGGAGGAGGAAAAAGAAGAAGAGCAGCAGGAGAAGAAGAGAGATGAGGAGGAAGAGACAGATAGCGGCGACTCTAGTGACGAGGAGACTCACGGGCTGCTGGACTAGAGGAGCACTGTAAATGTCAGTCGACACTTGTCATTGTGTGAAGACGGTTGTTCTTCAGGGCAGAACGACTGAAGAAATCGGCTATGTTGCAAGACTACGATCCCAAAGAATGAAGGAGAGTCTGAAGGTACATGCTCTGCGTTGACGTGCTTGCCATGTGCCGTCTAGGTCACTCGGGATTTCGATCTTGCGGCGCCTGCTGTTTCGCTCTAGATGGCTGCGCACTGCCAGTCGAAGACTCGCCACCTCCCCACTGCAGTGGCTGTTTGCGAGCAGGTCGCCACGGTAGCACCCACAAAATTCCTATGGAGACAAGGAAACCTTGTAAGTGGCCGTAATATGTTTGACGAATGGTCTATCCAGGAAGTTGTTTGGACCTGCAAACGGTCTGGGCCAGCCAGTTTTTTGACGACGCTCGGAAGTGCCGCTAGACTGATGGCTTCCAGATAAATACGTGGAGAACATTGCATCATCGTCCAGAATGCGGTCGTCGAAGCACAGTTGCAGTTCGCCGTCGACTTCTTTTCGGTACGATGAAAGAGCAGTGAACTCCTCCTGCACGAGGATCTACAGTAATAACTCGATTGATGAATGGTATTGTAGAGTTGTTCTCAAGAGTAAACAACGCACCCTCAGCTCTTGAATCGGGACCGAAGAGGCAACTCGAAGTGAGAAATATGGCCTACAAGAAAAGTTAGACCATTTCGAGTACGGGGGAACAATAGGATCAACATACACGGTGCTCTCCAAGCCGTGACGAAATGGACGTGCATCCCGGACCCACACGTGGACGATGTCGTCGAGGACTTTCAGCTTCCTAGTTGTTTTCTCGACGCAATGGCATTGGCCTTCGAAAAGGACCCGTTCGTATGCAGCCGTCCCGAATTCCCGCTTTGGGTCGATGGGAACATCATTCTTCTGAGCTCCGGCAGCAATCGTAGCAGCTGACACGGCAGCAAGGATGGCTGTTGATGCAGCTAACGGGTCTTGGGGGCGCTGCTCCATCGTGTCCCTCTGCACAATTTGTCTGTGAAGCGCCGCACCAAATCTGTTGGCGGCTTCCTCGATGCAGTTTGTCGGGGCAGCAAATGATAGTCCACGATCTCTCCACAAGCGAGAGCTCAAGCGACGACTAACTTCCCCGTCGTCCCCGTTGTTACAAAAGCTGCCGGGGTGGCTAATAACGCGACATTGAACGCTCCTCAACGCGTAAAGACCGTCGAGAGCAAGCTCAAATACTTCAATACGAGAGTTTCGTGCATTCTGAAATTCAAAACCAGCAGCAGCAGTGCCGTGAGCGATACCTTTCGCGATGGCATCACATACGAAATCTGTATGCAGCTGTCAGTCAAACGATGGCGGCTCGAAAACAGGCATCAATCACCAAGACCAAGCTACCGCGCGCTGGTGTAGTTACTGATCCGTCTGCCGTTCAGTCAGGTATTACGCCTGCCCCGCTTCACGCTTTGACGGCCATGGCATGGTTGATTGACTTGGGCAGGGAATTCCGACAGGGTTTTGCGACGCACAACGTTACGATGGCTCAAGTAGATATTGCGATTAGTGCGGCATTCCATTTGACTTTGCTGTCTTCACAGACGTCGGCAAGTACGTCCCGTATTTCCTCGTGTCTACGTAAAGTATTTCAGGCTTTTCAGCTGCAACCGGAATCAACAACAATCGACTACCGGGAAGTGTTAAATGCTCTATCCGTTTTGGATAGATGGCGAGAAGGTGAAAAAAGATGGTAGCGCGTTGGTTCAATGAGTTTGCATTTCCTTTGGCGGAAAACTCGCCAGCCATCGGAGATATGAAAATGGCAATTCGAGGATCTGATCTACAGCGCATGTTGCTTACGGCTTGTGGTGACGAAGCAGACGAGTCCAGGATGCAGCATTTTTTAAGGAACTACTTGCTATCATGGTCAAGGGAGGTCGGAGCTACATGTCAGAGGTGGCATTTTGGGAATACGCAGGTGATTGCATTTGTTTCTTTGGTGACTTGGGGTGCGTTTTAATCTGTAGCTTACATGCGACCAGATGCCCACCCGAAGCTGCTCGAGACAATCAGGACGCAGTGCTGGAAGCGTCTCACTGACGACACTCGACTTGAATTTTACCGAGACGTGTATTTGCATGCCAAGGAGAAGTTCGCAAAAGAAGAAGCTAGAGCCCGCTTCGAACGAGCGATTGGCCTTCGGCGAACGCATGAACCCCGGCAAAGATTCGCGCGCTGGAAGACTTTTGTTGCCTACCGAAAACTCCTGCGATGTGGTGACACACACTTTCAATCGATATCGGCGGCGAAATTGGTGAGAAGTTTTCGCAAAAACTGCAAGCGGCGACAAGAAATGCGCCAAAGCATGGAGATCGCTCAAAGACACAAGAATGTCGAACTTTTGCGCTTCGTTTTTAAACCGTGGACGCTGTTTTGGCGATCGATGCAACGCATGTACGAAGTCATGAAAAGGAATTGACGATGAATTAATGAACTAACCAAATGAACATGAACCTGTAGACACAACGCAGCATGGCGGCGAAGCGAGCGTCATGATATTGACACTTGTCGTAAACGTTATTGGAGTTCGTGGATGGCATTTTATAAGGTAATATAGGAGATTCGGGTGTTGCACAGATGAGAGAGGTTTAACGTGTTTCTTTCTTTGAACAGGAAGCTAAAATTCGTAGCACTTATTGTGACAAGCGAGCGATCGAGTTCATCATCAAGCGCCGTCGGAACAGTGCGTTCATCAGATGTTATTCTTTTTACGTTCACTTTTTCTGATGATCGTTGTCCTGCAGTTTTACGATCTTGTTTGGACACCTGGCTTTTCCATAAACAACGGCATGCTGAAGTAGTCGCGGGTGATATTCGAAGCAGACAGTTTCAACAGGATCTGTTCCACCACCAGCAAATGGAGTTGGAACTTGAAGCTATGGAACTCGAAGACAAACTAAGTGCTGCACTGGCAGCTAAAGTTCGTGCATCTGCTGAAATGGGAAGGAGGCGATCGTACATTGAGGCAACGGATCGGGTGCATGCTACACGCAAGCTACAGAAACAAAAAGACGAGCGTTTTCAGTACAAAATCTCTCGTGAACGTGCAGCAGAACTAGAAGCGAAGCAGACATGGACAGCTATTGCAGAACAGGTGGCGGTGGAGGTGCGAACTGCTACGATCGCGTGGCTCGCAACCAAAGATGCCACAGATCCAATTCATGAAGAATCGACGAGAATATTTGAACTGGATGCGAAAAGGATTCGGGACGAGCTCGAAAGAGATTCGAACAACGTATCTGCAAAGATTTTCCCGATTGGCTGTCGATGGCAGGTTTACTTAGAAGCTCCACACGGCATAGTGACTCGAAAGCTGACCAAGGCATTTTACTTTAACAGTGTCACGTACGAGAAACACTGGTGCGATGAAGTTGTCATGGAGGACTGCGAAGGTATTGCAAAAGAAATCATAATCCAGAGACGGATCGATGAAGCTTTGGTTCGTCTGAATGCGAAGGAAGCCGAGTTTGCTCTGCAGCGATGCCAAAATGTCGCCGCTGTTCGAATTCAAATGATGTTTCGCTGTCGCCAAGCTCGTGCTGTATGCCGCCGCATCATTCGAAACACCTTCATCAAACGTATCGATCCAGGTTCTGGGCAAGTGATTTACTTTGATTTGAATCGGCCCAGTGAAAGTCGTCGGCGTCCGCCAAAACTCATCGGCAATGATGAACATCTGCTTCCAGTCGAGTCATCAACGTGGGTGTATCGTCAAGGCCATCACGGCGAAGGATACTACGAACGCATGGACACCAGAGAATTGTCAAGTGGTCCGCCAGACCACTACATTCTATGTACTCGCTGCTCAGTAAACGTAGTGACCAGGCGAAAGACTGTATCTGGCGCTCGCTACTGCATCGGCTGCTACGCGAACTTTCGATACGCCGCTAGGAAAGAACGTAGTGGTGATGGTGGCGAGGAGGAGAATGGATGGACCAAGATGCCTGTCCAAGCAGCGAATTGCATGGTGTGTCGAAACGCTCTCGCCGATTTCGTTTGCACCGACTGCAAGCACGATGCTACCTGTTCTCGCTGCTTCCATGCGATACATGACAGACTGGCAAAAAGCAGAGGACATGCACCGCCGGTGGATTTAGTAAACCGAACGACCGGTTAGTCATTCGAAGACAAAACTTTCATTTGGCAAGTGGACGTGGCTACTGTCACTGGAACCCAACGCGTGTTGCTGCTAACGCGTGTAGTAGTAGATGCTCATTCTGTGTCACCTTCTTCAACAGCTTCGCCACCAACTTCTCGAATTTGCTGTACTTGGCCTTCTTGTCACCTATGGAAGTGGTGGCTGTAGAAACTTTACCAGGATTGTGAATGCGGAAGCTGGTCTCGTCCCAATTCGGAGCATTCGTCTCGTGCGTCGTGGGTCGTCGCCAGGTGCTGGATGGATGTTGCTTCCGAGGAGTACCGCTACCGTGAAAACGAGGAATATAAACTTAATGTGGATGCCCATGGTGCTGGTGGCGATTTCAGATTGCTGGGGCAATTGCGAAGTGAGTTCCGCAACAGCAGCAGCATGTACAATCTCCTGATGGATCCATCGCATTCGATTGTAGACTTTGTTCCATAAACTTTTCACTTTGCATGTGTGAGGCCTCCTGGCATTGCTTTAATCGGTTCTTCGTACGCAGCGCGCCTGCTCACCCCATCGATCTCGTGTTTGGTATGCAGTGCGGCAACGAGTGAGCATTGAATACGAAAGACATTCGTCAGGGTATCTCAGAGGACAAGTCATCCTGCGCGATCTTCAGTTCGTCTTATGAACACTCACCACCTCTAGGCTCCACCAAGTTCACACCACCGGCGCGAAAATGAATCGGCAGCTATGATTATCATGGATTTTGATCGCGCTTGCACAGTGGAAGAGCTGTCATGAAAAATGGACACCATCAAGTATTACTGTCACTGCGGCATTCGCTTGACTTCATTTGTCAATTTGCCGCTTGAATCTGCGCCGACCAAGATGGGAAAGCTGCTGCATACCGTTCGTATAAATGCTGCGATGCTGTTATTACTGTCATCGGTGGTGCTAGGGTCGAATTCGTCCTACTCGACCAAGTCGGGCATCCTGCCGTGGGTCGATCCTTCCACACCTGACAGCGCGCAGACGTACACCACATCTCGAGGAGATACTTGGACGCTCACTATGAGCGACGAGTTCAACACAGAAGGACGCAGCTTCGAAGCTGGCGACGACCATCTCTGGACGGCACTGGAGAAGGCGGACGGCGTCAACTCGGCTCTCGAAGTGTACTCGGTCAACATGACCGGCACCGAGTGCGACGACGACGACAACTGCTACTTCTTCATCAACACGACGGACGAGACGATCTCGGAGACGGTCTGGAACAACTACATCTCGCCGCCAGGATACGAGCAAGTGTACTTTTACTACCGGTCGGGGATGGTGCAGTCGTGGAACAAGTTTTGCTTCCAGGGCGGCATGATCGAGGTTCGCGCTCAGCTGCCTGGGGCCGTCACCAACGCGTCTGGCAACCCCGACGTGGAGACTGGGTCGACAACCGTGCGCGCCGCCAACATCGACTACTACCCGACGTGGCCCGGCATCTGGCTCATGGGGAACCTGGGTCGGGCCATCTTCAGCGCGTCCACGAGTCGAATGTGGCCGTTCACGTACAACGAGTGCAACGAGGCCACCTTCTCGTCGCAGAACCAGCGCATCAGCGCCTGCAACGACACGCCGGGACACGGTTTGAACGCCAACCAGGGCCGCGGGGCCCCGAGATCGACATCCTCGAAGGCGGCGGCACCGCTATCTCGACGTCGCTGCAGGTGGGTCCGGGCATGCCCGACGACTTCCGTCGCATCGCCGACAACGCGTCCGAGTACTGCTACTACAGCTACGACTGCACCACCGAAGGAGCCAACCAGCCGGACGTCCCCACGGCGTACTATCACAACCTGCGAGGCCACAAGTCCTGGTACCAGGGTCTTCGGTACGGCGCCAATAACCTGTGCGACGTCGAAGACGACGACATCCAGGCGTTCGCGACCATCAACGCGTCGGTAACGAAGGGCATCACAGACAACGCCTGCACGATGGACTTGTGTCCTGGTTCGTACGACGCCAACGCAGACCTCGGCTACATGAACACGGGCGTGCACTGGGGAATCAACGCCAACGGGACGTGCTTCCCAAGATGAACCAGTACGACGGCGCCTTCTTGTGCAGCGCCGGCAACACCGACTCCGACTGCACCGCGTCCAGCGGCTCGACCAGCGCCGACTCGGAGTTCGCGTACCAAATGGACGCCATCTCTGCGAACTGGGAGGTCCACATGGCCGCCTACCTGGACTGGGTCACGTACTCGGTCGAGTGGGTCATGGGCGACGAAGGCTACATCCGCTGGGAGGTCGAGGGCCAGCCGATGTTCGAGGTCACGGCCGACGTGCTCACGAACCCGCCGCAGGACACGGCGCAGATGAACCCGAAGAAGATCATGATCGAGGAGCCCATGTACATCATCTTCAACGTGGCGCTGTCGAGCTCGTGGGGTCGTCCCCGCCGAACGCCGGGTCGGGCGACTGCTACGGAGACGGCTCCAGCTCCATGGACAACGCCATCTGCGACTCGTTCCCCATGTACCTCAAGATCGACTACGTCCGCGTGTACCAGGACACGTCTGACGACACCGACATGGCAATCGGGTGCGATCCGGACACGCACCCGACCAAGCAGTGGATCAAGGACAACAGCGACGACTACGTGGACGACGACAACCCGGACACGGCCGTGCCTGGCATGGCGTTCTGCGACTCGAACGCGGACTGCACCATTTCCACCACGGGCACCGTCACGGGTACGTGCACGGATGGTCGGTGCGAATGCGCGTCGACGTCGTGGACCGGCCCGCGGTGCACTGAAGCAGCCTCGGACTCTGACGATGACGACTCGAATCTGTATGGTCCCCCGATGTACGCCTCGATAATCACAGCAGCAGTGACGGTGGTGGCTACCTCGGGCACATTCGCCTTCTCGGTAGCGGCGACCAAGCGCCAGAACGCGAAATTGCTTCGCCGTCGTGCAGGCAATCGAGAGACGATCAAGAACGGGGGCGGATATCGTCCGCTCCGATGAGCGAGCTCATAGTCAAGGACAGCTACAGCACCAACTTTGTGTGAGGTGGAAGTTGTTGATCAAGAATGAAAGTATCTTTTTGCGTTTCTTACTGGTGCCTCGATGCAAGCAACGTGTTGAAGTGCGTTGCGTTTCAGGCGCTGCTGGCAAAGTTAAACCAAGGCAACTACCTCCCACGAAGATAGTAAGAAGCTGCTTCTCGCAACAGAGCAGGTCATCGAAAACCTTGGGAATCAAATTGCCGAGGTTTTACAATTCCACCACGCTATCTTCTTGAAGGGGAGAACGATCAGTTTCAAAAGGCTCGCTCGCTTGCTTCCTTCTCCCGTCATAAAACGGAAATATTCTCGCGATCTTCAAGCGCTGCTAGACGCCACAATGGTGTTAACTCGCGCTCAAGCCGCCGCTCAAGCTGCTGCCCAAGCCGCTCACCCGAACTCCCGGAGCAGGACTTTGCTGTAGCTGAAACGGCAATCGTTGAGCAGCATGAGGAGACAGCGTTGCAACCGACAAGCGTGGAGCTAGTTCCTGGCGTTGGAGAACACTTGGCCAAGATCGCTCAGTACTTCTTCGCACAAACGCAAGCCCTCGCCGCAGAGCATTTGGTCTTGCAGACCCAGCAACAAGGGCAAAATGAAGCACAGAGTGCTGCGCTGATGGCAGTGCAGGCCGCTGCAGAGTCGACGATGAACCAGCTGACGGTCCCGCAACAAGCAATCGCCGAGCGTTTCCAGTGAGAATTAGTGGGAGCGCAGACTGTAATTCGTGACCAACTCGTGCACTTACAGGCTGTGCAAGAGGATCAGCGGCTGAAAATTGAACAAGGGGTCGCGAACAAGCTGGGTCAAGCGATGTCGGAAGTGCAGCGGTTGTACGAAGCCATGGAATCAGCTTGCTCGGAGGGCGTGAGGCACTTGGAGGCTCAATTATCGATCAAAGTTGGAGGAAACTGTGACGCGCTGGCAATGCGTATACAGCATGTCGAAGACCAGTTGAAGGACAAGGGTGCGGCCGAGTACATATCCCGTCAAGCCACTGAACTTGTGCACCATTTGCAGGAAAAGTCAACAAATGAAATGAAAGAGCACATTGAACGCTCATTGGAGCTGGGCTTTAAGATGGCGCGTGATGAATTGAAGCAAGACCTGGCCTCGACCTCACCCCCAACGTCGGAAGCGCTGCTGCGAGAAGCTGTTCGGAAACTCGTGCTTGACGAGACAGCGAAGGCGGAGCGTCACATTGAAGTGCAAGTACAGCGAGCACTGACGACGGCGCAGTCGGAGATCAATCTGGCCACTCAGCGGCAGGCCGATGCTACGTCAATACTGCGGGATCAATTTCAACAATTCTGTGTGAATGGCGCCAGGGAATCACGACAATCAGATGAATCCGTTCTCCATGAGCAGATAGAGGAATTGGTGCGTGATGAAGTAGTAAAACAAGTAGCTGAAATGCAGAGCCAGATTAAGTGTGAACCCGAAGGCGAACAAGGCATGAGCTTGCAGATCCCGATCAAGAGTGAGAATATTGCTGGCGCAGTTCGGGGAGATCCTGGTCGGCGGGATTTGGCAAATGGAACTGCAGAACAAGTACCCACGCCGAGTATATCAGCATCGATCAAGCAGTCGGTCGAGCAGAGTGTAAATGAGGTGATTCAAATCATTCGAGACGCTGTCATACAATCTGTTTCACCCCACCCAACTGCAACTCAATCAACTTCTTCGGGGGTAGTTGCAGTGATGACGACGAATTGTCTGAAGAAGATCGCTACTTCCAGCAAAAAATGCGAGAATCCCTCGTCAGTTCTCGGAAGACAAGTATGGCTCGCGATTCACTCACGCAGCCTCCAAAACGTTCACCACAGCTGCTTCGCCCCCAGTCTCCAGATCTAATAAATCAGAGCTCTTCCGTGCGGCAGCCACTGAGCAGACGCTGCCGCGATCAACGCGTGGTGGACGACGATCATCGTCAAGGGTAGATCGCCAGAGAGTTATTACCGATGCGCAGCGGGAAGTTGCCGAGAGGGCGGAGGCTGCTGCGCCGCGACACAAGCCGCTCAAGTAGCTACAACAAAAACCGGTGACGGCGAGGGTGTCAATTTGTGATGCGGTGGCTGTGTCGATAATGAGATTGCGATGCAAACTGGAAAATCGGCGAACTGCTAGTTTGAAAAAGGATAACCAACATACGCGATTGCTTTCATGCAAAAGTGGAGTTATTCATTCATTGTGTTGGCAACGTGGATGTGAAGCCGGTCTTTTCAGCAGCACGGATTTCCAATTCGTTGGTAGCAGCGCAGGGTTTGTGTGAGGCTCAGGTGCAGTCGAATGGATATTTGTTGTTGATGATACTTTGGTCTGCGGTAGTGACAGCTAGACAACGCTATATTGTGTTTTCCTTCTCCTCTTGGTCATCATACAAGCTTGCGCTTGAGACGAATGTGGCCAACGTGTCCTCGGCGTACAAATCCAGGTTCATGTCCACGTCCAAATCAAGTGGAAGCGTAAAGCAAGACGGCATATGCTCAGTATGCTTACCCGGAGCGATTTTTTCACATTGCAGGAGATCGACGTACTCTCGGTTTCGATTCAAAAAGCAGCACATATCAATGTTGGGTGCCGATAGACTAGTACGCTGACTTGTCACCATGCTTCCACTGACAATGAAGTCGCGTTCGATTTGGCACGAAGAAAATGGGATCACAAACAACATCTTGACCGCCTTCGGCAACAATCTGTAAGTGCCGTTATGCCCGACTCGAGCCCAGAATGAAAGGAGCGACTCCGGGGCGCCCTTGTCATTGCGCACAGCAGTAAGAGGGTCATTTTTTCCACCTGTCCATCTCCTCGTTGATGCGGCGCTGTGTTTGACTAGTAGCGTTAACATTTGGTGCTTGTGGGGCCGGAGGAGAAGCAAACATTTCTTCAAGGGGATCAAAATAAGTACTAGGCTGACTTCGTGGTGGTTCCAGCACCTCAGTTGTATCAGCAACAGTCTGAAGTAATTCGCACAATTGATCTCGTACCTTGTCGTTCACTTCTTTTAGCTTCTTCGAGCGCGCATAAGAGTCTAGCCGGTGTTGTCTGGAGATCAGCGCGACAACTTTATTGATGTTACGTGTTGGTCTCTTCCAGATGGGATGGAGCCTTAACTGCATCTCAGCAACGAAATCCGTCGTATCCATGGCACTGGAGTCATAGTAACGAATAAAGAACCGCTTATTGAGAGCTGCACAGAGTAAACGCCGGGTAGTTATAGCTAGAGAAGTGATCTCGCTAGGATCAATCCAAATAGGGATTTTTCAGTGGATAGGTAATGGCGAACGGGCTGCTCTGAGTTCAAGGTCTCCATTCGAACTCTGTACAATTCCATGAGCACACTAACCTGAACTGCGCTTTCCGCTTGGTACGAACGTATCACATCGCCCATCGGTTAAAGAATCGAAAGCATATGGATTAAATTGTTTTTTCGCCAGCAAGGGAACACAATAGGAGCCGTATTGTCACGGAGTGCTTTTTCTTTCGTTCTTCATACCATGCTTCAACAGCAAGCCACAGGTTCAAAACGCGACGTATCGACTTGGAATTGTTAAAAATCGGGCAGCTGAATAATTTTTGAGCTTTGTTGTGCCGGTTGACGTCAAAGTCTTGCAGAGCTGCCCGAACAAATCTCCAGTGACGCTCACGCTTCGAATTTGATAAATGGTCCGTAGTACTTTTGACACCAGCGCTGTCATACCGTCATTTTCGTGCTTCTTGTTGTCGTTCAAACCGCATCCCGACTTAGTAGCAGCATTGATCAAGTGAGCGGTGCGCCACATCCACTTTAGGTGTAGTTCATCGGTCAGCAGACCTTTACATCTCCACCACCGCCACTTGTAGCACCATAAAAGTCCTTCGTAGTCAGGTTGAAGTCCTCCAGAGTTCGTTTAACCCACGTAAGGAATGGTTTCTGATTCCACCATCTCGATCTCCATAAGCAGGATTAAACTTGCGTGTTCCTAGAAGCACCGATTTGAATTCCCAGTTTTGGTCAATCATGTACACTCGAAGACTAAGGTACTTCTCCGATGTAGTCTTGCAAGTCCAAAAATCAGCAACCATGGTGAACACCGGGTACAATTTCCGATTAATTTCCATCAATTCAATTATCTCCTTCCGCGTCGACGAGTACAGCTCAACAATCGACTCCTTGATGCGCTCCTCGGTGGCTGTGACCTTCATGGCTTCCTTAATCACTAGTGCTTCTTGAAGTCGGGACTCTTTATATTCACCCATGCTCAGCGGCAAGTTATGGTTGATAATGCGCAACGTTTCAAGTAGGAGGTTCAAGCGAGCTGGATTATTCCTGTATAACCCTGATGAGCGCAAGTGCTCAATTTCTTCTTCACGTTTTCTCTTGGTCTCGCTCTCTTTTGCTGTTTTGGGCGACATCAACTGGTGCACGACACGTAAGTGCTTGGTGGCTGCAGTTGTTTTCCCCATTGACAATATCACCAGGTTCTCACCGTCTGGGTCCGTTCGACAGGCCTCGTCAGCCATGCAAATAAATCCAACCCTCTCCTTCCCGTTGTCCGTGAACTTGACTCGCACGCCCCAGCCAAAGATGAATGACTTCTCTCGCGGCTGCATAGGAAATCTCGTGAATCCACCCATGTCCTGCCACGCCTCGACAGCTTGCTTCACCGACACTGGTGGTTCCAGCGACATCGTGCAGACGTCGTTGGCGACACCAAGGTCGCCCACAGTAGCTGCTGGCTCGATGAGATGCCTCGCTGTGATGCAGCCGTGATAGCGGAAAAAATCTGTTGTGTCTCCTGCTTCTCTTGTTGAAGAATGACGTGCGCAATCAAGATTCGCCCGTAATATAAAAGCCAATAGCGCTCTTCGAGCACGAACACAGTGCTCGACAAGATGATGTTTTGCTCTCGTTCTTACACGGGGAATAAAAATAAGCTAAATCCTTGCTTGCAAGTTGCCGAGAGGCCGTCAAGCTCGCTTTTTATGCTCAGCGTTTCTGAGCTCGTGGGAGGCTTGACTACATGTACAGCCAGCGGTGCTTGCGCAGCAGCACCGCATGCCTCCTCCTCCTTATTAGATCTACTAGTTGAAGCAAGTTATTTGCGTTTCACGTGACAACGGACTGACCGGGATGTTCGAAGTTCTGCTTGGCTGACGGCAATTGAAAGGCAACGACCGTTGCCGACTGGAGCTGCCCGGACGGCTTCGCGGTGGCAACACGGCACGCGTCCGAGCGAGCGACTGTCTTGCCCTCGTCGAGTCGACGGTGCGCCATGCAAGATAGGCGGCACGAAAAACCGACTCGCCAGCAGACTGCCGGATTCTCGCGCTGCAACAACCCAGGTTGCCCCGCAGCAAATTCAGCAGCGAGCGGGCTTCCTCTCGTTGACCAAGAAGACGGGAGAACGCGGGCTCGAGTCCAAGGCCTGGATGGAGAACGGGAACGAGCAAGTTGCCTTGCACAGTGTTGAAGGATGGGGAAAACCTTGTTCCGTTTTTCACATGTGACGAAGCAGCCCCGCCAACGCAGTGTTGTCACGCGCGCACTCACTTGCGGGGAAACCCAGGCCGGCCGAGGATAGCTTAATAGTACTCGAAACTGCTCACACGCCGCTCGGCGCGCGCCAAAGAGGTCACTACAAGAACAGGTTGCCTTCAGTCTTACTCGTCAGAGCAATTCCGCGGGTTGTCGTCGCTGTCTCTATGCTAATTTCGCCTCGTCTGATCTTGTCGCCCATCATGACGCTGAATTCTGAGTCGCCGTTTCAAAACGGGTGGGCCAGGTCAACCCCTGCAGCAGTCTCGCCATTCTCCATCGTGCCAGCTCGAGAACAAGCGGAGTGCCATGGCCTTCAACGACGGCCGCTGTCTCCTGCGTCTGCCGCGTCGCATGGCCGGCGCCGCCGCGCTGTGTGCTGCCGCGGCAGCCTGCAGCGGGCTCTCCGACCCGGCGCGACAGGACGCTGCGCTGCGCCGCCCTCTTGGCGCCGACGCCGGCAGCGCGCTGATCATGCCCCACGCCGTGCAGTCGGCGCTCAAGCAGCAGCGCGCTATAGACACGTGGCGCCTCACACGCAGCCGCCTGCAGCAGGAGTACGAGATGGAGAACGTCATCGGCGAAGGAGGCTTCGGCCTGGTGCACGTCGGCCGCCACAAGGCCTCGAACGCGCGTCGCCATTAAGCGCGTGTCCAAGCAGCTGACCACGAAAGAGTACGTCGAAAGAGTGATGGTCCTGCAGTTGAAGTGCGTCAATTCTAATTTTGCTGTTCAACAGAAACTTTATGCAAGAAGTGGACATCCTGAAGCAAGTGGGCGGCACGCACAACCTGCTGCAGCTGCGAGACGCCTTCGAGACTAACGACGCGTACGTCTTGGTCACCGAGCTGGTGCAGGGTGGAGAGCTCTACGACGACCTGGTGGAGCACGGGGTGTTCGACGAGCCGCGCGCCAAGGAGCTGGTGCGCGAGCTGGCCGTGGCGCTGCAGTACCTGCACTCGAAGCAGGTGGTCCACGCAGATGTCAAGCCCGAGAACATCCTGCTGGACAAGGACGCCAGCATGCGACTCATCGACTTTGGCCAGTCGTTCCGGCTGCACGACCAGAGCCGCCGCAACGTGAACCGCACGTCGGCCTGCACCACCGCCTATGCCTCGCCAGAGTTCATCAAGCACAGGGAATCGGGCTGCGCCATGGACGTCTGGGCACTCGGCGTGGTGCTGTACATTGTGCTGTGCGGCATCCACCCGTTCGACCCCACCGACAACGCATCGGACGAGGAGCTGCAGCTGCGGATCCTGTCGGGCAAGTTCGACACAGACTGCCCGGGCTGGGTCTGCATGTCGGACAGCGCTCGAGATTTGATCTGCAAGATGCTGACGGTGGACCCGGAGCAGCGCCTCAGTGCGACCAAAGTGCTCGAGCACGAGTTCGTCAGCGCGTAAGCTGCTGGTGCATTTTTGTGGATGGCCGTTTGTGGGCAGGCAAGCCATTTTGTGATAGGAACCGTAGAGACCCAAGCTATTAGACGACAGGACCTTAGAAGAGCTCACAAGTTCGCCAACTGTGTACATCAATTCTATCTATCTATTGACATTGAGCTGTTGGCTTTACTCGCTATCGGACGATGGATGTTTGCTCTTCTTGTGTTTCTTCTTGTCCTTCTTGTGTTTCTTATGCTTCCTGGACCCCTCTTCCTCAGCAGCTTTACGTTTCTTGTGTTTCTTGTGTTTCTTACTGGATGTCTGGTCCTCTTCCTCTTTGGCTTCTTCCAGCGTCTCCCTCTTGTGTTTCTTCTCTCTCTTGGCAGGCTCCGCTTCAACGTCGTTCTCTACCGTCTCAGGTGCTGGAACGACGCCGTCGTGCTGGAATTGGCAATTACTGCCGCGCGCACAGGATCCGCTGCGTTGCCAGTTGTAACACACACTCTGGAAGCGCTTCTGGTACTCGCTGACCTCTTCGACGGCATTGGTTGCAGCCGCTTCAGCTACGTGACCAGTGTGAGCAAAACGACAGGAAGCACCGCGGTTGCATCGTCCATTCTGGTAGTTCCGACACACAGCCACTTCAGCGACAGCGGAGACTGGGAGCGCCACACGAGCAGGTGCCTTCCACGTCTCCTCGGCGTCTTCATAGTCCTCGGGCGATGCAGCAACGTGGCGGAATCGACAGGCAGAACCTCGCTTGCACTTGCCCTTCCGGTAGTTCTGGCAGACCGGAGCGCCTGCATCAGCCTGTGTCTCCTCTTCCTGCGGCGCCTCCGGCTCTGTTTGGCCCTCAGTTTCCGCGTACTCGCTCTCTTCGACAACCGCTTCATCGCCATTACTGCCATGAAGGTGCTGGAACTTGCACGCCGCACCGCGTTTGCACTTGCCCTTCTGGAAGTTGATGCACACTGGCGCGTCTGACGTAGCGTTTGTCTGTTCGCCCTTCGGAGCAGTCTCTGCAGCCCCCAGCGACGCACCAGGCGTTGCAATTCCATTCACCGGTCGGTCAGCAGGCTGCACGAGCTCTTCCGCGTCTTGGTCCTGCATGACGTGGGCGAACTTGCAGTCGTCTCCGCGCGTGCACTCGCCCATCTGGAACTTGTGGCAGATGCCTTTCTTGAGCTTCTTCTGCAGCTCTTCTCTGGCTTGCGCGTAACCTTCGTCTCTGGCTCCGTAGTCGATATTCATCGGCCGCCCCATGACCACCATGCCGTCCAACTTGACGGCCGCTTCGCACGGACCTTCCTCGTGGAACTGCACATAGCCAAATCCTCGGAACTCCTTGGTCTGGATGTGCTCTGCGAAGCGCACGGCTCGGATGCTGCCGCACTTGTCAAACACTTTCCGCAGCACTTCCTCCGTGATGTCGTAGGCCAAGTTGCCCACGTAGATGGTGGTGCAGCCCTCGGGTCTCGGCCCAATGACTTTGTTGGGCTTCTTGACCACTTGGGCAGCCGCACCAGAGCCGCTCTTGGGCTGCAGGAAGCGCACATTGAGCGTGCGCTTCTCCCATTTGCTCTGGTTCAGCTGGTCCACCGCATCCAGCGCGTGCGTGTACTCGCAGAAGGTGACGAAGCCGAAGCCCTTGGAGCGGCCCGTCTTGTTGTCGTAGACCACCTTGGTCTGGTGCATCTCTCCGAACGGCTTAAACTTGCTGTACAGCGCATCGTCGTCCACGTGGAGCGGCAACCCCGCCACGAACACCTTGTTGCGGTCGCGCCACAGGTCGCCGTCCGCCATCGCCAATTGCTGCTTTGATACGCCAGCGGCCAATGGTAGCAGAATAGTCTTTTAGGTAGATGTAAAATGTGTTTTGTATACGATAAGAAACGTAAGTTGTGTTCGTGATCTTGAAACGACGCGCAAAAGCGTTCAGCCTGACGTTGCAGTTAATCGATGTTACAACACTTGCTGCTGGATCGAGACATTGATGCGATGCTGGCGTCTGTCTATTAGGCTCTACCCGTTTCGTGGAAAACCATCTCGTGCGGTCCGGCTAGTTGGGCCGCCTAAGCTGCTGCTGTGCAATGCAGTCTCTCTCTTTCATTGATCGATTCACCGACAGAGCAGCAGCAACCGCTTACCAACAATGAGTGAGGCCGAGGACGTCTGCGGCTGCTTGTTGTGTGCCGTGCTTTGTGGCGTATGCTGCGTCGCTGCGGCGGAGGAAGATAAGCGCGAACGGGAGCGAGCGGCGGTCGAAGCACAGCAACTCAAGAACCCGGGGGTCATGGTGAACCCCGTGGCAGTCGCGATGCCGCACTCTCAACAGAAGGAGTCGCAAATGCATGGCTCCTCGGCGCGAAAGGACTCGCAGATTCCAATGCTGGAGTCGATCCACGACAAGAAGAAGAAGCCCAAGAAGAGCAAACACAGTGGCTCGAGTCGCAAGCGGAAGCCGTGATGCGCCATCGCACTAGTCCAGTCGATACTAGTAGATCTTCTACATGTCGTTCGAATGCAGGACGCCACCGACTCGGAAGTTGACATCATTGTTGATTGTACATGCTGCAATAGGATTAAATACACTCGGAGGTAGGGCTGCCCTAACTGCTTAACGCAAAGATTTTTTTGTGAAAGTTGCTTTGACTCGAATCGTCCATCCTATATTACGGCTCGAGTAGCTTATGGGGCGAGCCATGATTACTGAGCCACGGAAAGTCGTCCGGAATGCGTAAGTTTGCTTTGTTAGCGAAGATAACCCTGCGCAGGTGGCTTATGCTTGACTCGGAGCAAACTTCTCTCATTCTCCAATTTATCTCCTGACCAAGACAAACCGAGTAGCTATAACCTTACATCCAGTGCCTGAGCTTATTGAGTTCACTCGGCATGACCTTTTTCAACGATGTGATCTTTGCGCCTGCTCAATGCTTCCAGTCTTGCTTTTTGACTCGATTATTAGTGGCTGTCTGCTGTTGTTGAGCGAGATAAAGAACTGGTGGAGACAAATATGTCAAACGAGTCGATGAAATTGGTGTTGATGCGAATCGAAACAACTCCCATTCAGTCTGCCACAGGCAAGTCATATGTTGATTGGAAACCAACTCCTGATGCTCAGTTTATTATACTCGACAGCGATAAGTTATCGCCGATATCTCTGCATACGCATGCGAGCCGAACAGTTTTCTCATTCTCCAATTTGGCTCGTCGTGACCAAGGCCTTCCCACCTTAACTTTCATCACAAACGACAACACGAAGATTTTCCAAGTCCTCCTCCTCATCGCGATGCTGACACTGACCCACGTGGAAGCTCAAGAGGCAAGCATTGACAACAGGAAGCTCGAAGGATCGGATAATCCTCCGGACGAAAACCCAACGAGCGTCCATGCACTTACGAAAACCGCTGCCGCCGAGACATCTCGCGTTGATTGTCAAGCTTCCCCTCTGCTAAGAAGTTCGGTAGAGTTTCTTTGGGCCTCCAGTAAACGAATAGAAGTTGTTTTCTCGTAAGCTACCATTCCTTTGTAGAGCAGCAACGAGATACAAGATGATATAATTGTGAATTCCTGTCGCCTTGGGCCCAATGGCACTGGACGTCTACTTCTTAACTTCAGCGGCTCATTCATCTCCATCCCTCGCTTGGATATAGAGCAGCAAATGGTCTCTACAACGTGTAATTTCTCTTACTATACTTCGTTCGCATGGGATTCTCTTCTCCTACACGGCAGGTGTTTGACATGGTCATACCTACGGAAATCTCCCACGCCCAGTTTCTCGGATGCACATACATGTATAATACCAAACATTTCGGGTCGATTTGGCGCCATCGGCTACAGTGTTGCCTCGCCTTGCAATTATGGACTTGACTCTCCGATATTTGAAGAATTTCAGCAAGCACGATTCATTCCTGGTCGAGCTGCATGATTTCGCAATTAATTTCCAAATGAAACTCAAAACCGTTGACAACTCCATGAGAGCAGCTCTACATCCAGGGACCCGTGGATTCCATCAACAGACAAGAATTCTCGAAACAGGTTTGCGGCTCACCCTTGATTGTGGAGCCACGGAAAGCATTCCTCGATGTGTCGGCTGATTAGTGGCGGAAACTTTGCAAAAGTGTTGCTGTTAGTTTGAGCCTCTCGTTCTCCAATTCACCTCGCCGTGGCCAAGACACCGCCTTCAACGCAAACAACAACGACACCATGAAGATCTTTCAAGCTGTTCTCCTCGCCGCGGTACTCGCAATGACTCAAGTGGGAGCTACTGAGTCCTACTTGACGCCAAGAAACGAATACACGCGCCCATGCACGTACGAAAACCACTATCGCCGGGAAGCCATAATTGAGTTTTAAGCCTCTCCTCAACCAAGAGTGTCGGCAACGTTGACTTGGGTAACCAATGAATAGTGAAGTCGTTTTGCCTCCAACTTAAGCGTGAATTTTCACGCACCAACTGGAAGACTTTCTCTTTGTAATACAGGATTGCCGTGCTGGACTTCTACCTCCTTCGCAACGCGCTGCTTTACGAATGAAGTCCAACTTTGAGGCAAACTGCATGGTCTGCGAAATTCATCAAAGCAAAGCTACCTGAGCGGTCTGTTTACACAACGTTGTTGATGGTCTCCGTCTGGTGAACATCTTCCGATGCGACAGTACATAGTCACGCTTTTGCTGCTGTTTGATCCATCCGAGCCCCATTCTCCACTTCTCATCGTGGTAGTCAAGACTTTTTCTTCTTCAAGACAACCAGCCAAAACAGCGACGACATGAAAAATTTCCAAGTTCTTCTCGCTGCCGCGGTGCTAGCAATAATTCGAGTGGATGCTGCCGACGCCAACATGACGCTAATGAACCCATACACTTGCCCATGCACTTACGAAAACCACTGTCGCCGTACCGCGCGTTGATCCCGAAGTTTGGATTCAACGAACGGAAGTTGCTTCGATGCACCTCATCCGTTCGCAACGATGCTGTGAGAAGAAAAAAACACGATGCCGGAGTTGTGAGCCACCACCTTGTCGATTGAGTGTTTTGAGCACCTCGTATCGTCACTTACATTAAATCGATTCGTTTTCAGCTTGTTCACTGGACAACGTCGAAAGCGGCGCCTTTGACCAAGTGCAGCGGCAACAAGTAGCTGACTCGAGTGGTGCCCTTTGCCTCTCGACAAAAGGAATTTAACGGATCACATCGGCACTAGCTAACAACAATTGTTTACGGTACAGTAGCAATGATGAAGCAGGTTTACGGTGTCTACCGTGATTATCCACTTGTCCAAAAACTCTTCTGCGTGCCGTGTAGCGAAGATAGAATTGCACACGCACTCCTTTCATTCCTTTTGGGCAAACTCTTCTCATTCTCCAATTCACCTCGTGGTGGACAACTCGCTTGCAACGACATGAAGATTTTCCCAGCTTTCCTTCTCGCCACAGTGCTGGCAATGGCTCAAGTGGACGCTTCAGCGAGGACCATCGACTACAGCAGGCTCCGACGCCCTGGTCCAAACATCGATTACCACCCAGGCAACAGACCCAATCCGCCACGTGCGGTTTCGTGAAGAATTCATGAAGAGCTTGTGCTTCACAACAAACCATTTGGCTGCGAAAGTAGTAGTCAAGTTTGGTCCGTAAGAAGCAATACCAATACAATGACTCAATCCGCTGAAATCAAAAACAGGCTTTCAACAACGACTCCTATCCACCAAGAATCGCTGTCCTGTTCATTGGCTGTCCGAAAGTCTTTTTTCTGCTGTAAAGCATAGCCGATTTCATACTGCTCGTTACAACATGTTCAGCTCAAGCGATTCGACATCGTGCATGCACACATCCAATCTAACCCAGAGCGCTGTTATCAGGAAGCTGTTAACAAAGGTTAAATAGGTTAGTACCGTTCCTTCTCAACACTCGAGTCATACAGCGGGATGTTGGTGGTATCGATCTTCCGATGTGACACACAATCAAGCCGCTGTTGTTGTTAGACCCCGCCATTCTCCTCGTGGTAGTCAGGTCTTTTGATTCTTCAAGACAACCAGCCAAACAGCGACGACATAAAGATTCTCCAAGCTCTCTTCGTCGCAGCGGAATGTGAGAGCGTGGAAACGGATACGAACGCAGTCGAAACCCACTACGTTTTGCAGCGTGACATTTCTTCAGCAACTTCTAACTGTCCATCGAGAAGATCCCCCATCAACAATTACTCGACACACAGACGGACAACGTGCGCATTGACTCGTTTTCTTTTCTTGCAAACCGATGTCCAAACCAAGCGACTCCTGCTCCTGACGCACAGCCATGTTATGGACTTGCCCAGACGATATTGCCAACGCAGCGGCTGGTGTGGGCAAATTTCAGCGCAGCCATTGCCAGCGGCTGGAAGCAATGGGCTGTGCGACGTGTCCGAGGCCAGCTGGAGGACATTGAGAAGCCTCGCCGAAGGAGGCAGAAACATGCCCGCGCGTGGCGGCACAACTGGTTTCGATGGGAAGGAGATGAGGAGACGTATCATTTTGCAGGAAGGACCCGCAGTGTGTGGCTGCAAGGCTGGGGAGCTGACGAAGGCTCCCCATTTCTGCGTGGGGCGTCAAGAGTTGTTTTGGCGCCGTCCAAAAGTTGCCTCGGCTTTGACAGGCCGCGAACCGAAAGTAACGGTCATTGCTGAACAGTCGCTTTGGCCAGATTTACGAAATGTCTAAAAGCGCTGTCATTAGCGAATGCTGTGTCTATGAGGGCTTTATGGTGTGATTCATCTTCACGCCCACACCCTCTTTCTCGTGCACAGGCAAGTGCTGCCAGTAGATGCAGCCAATGCTAACAATCAGGGAAATCGCGCATTTTGCAAGATCTCAGTTTTGAATCTGCAACACCTAATTTTATGTGACGTGCAGCCACATGGCTACTCTTTGCCTTTCGCAACGGTTGAGTCAGTCGCCAATCTGCGGCGAGAGCGGGACATCAAAGAGCCGCAGTCCTCAGTAGCGCTCCATCTCGAGTCATGCGCTTGGCTGTTCGTGACATCACGTCCTTATTGCAGGTCACCGTGCGCGTGGACGGCTCCCAGTTCGACGGCTCGCTCATGGAGCAGCCCGAGTTCTTGCTCTCCACCAGCGTCGTCTTCCGCAGCGTGCACAGCGGCGGCACCTTGTTGCAGGCCGGCTGGCGGGTCTTCCGCTCGTTCCACGAGTTCCAGGGGCTGGACGCGCAGCTGCGGCACGCGTTCCCACAGGACATGAAGCTGCTGGAGCCGCCGCCGCCGCACCGACGCAGGACGTGGCTGCGTCGCCACCGAAGCAGCAAGTTTTTGCCCAAGAGATGCGCAGAGCTCAACGAGTACCTGGCCAGACTGCTTAGCAGTCCGCACCTGAGGCTCACCAGGTTCTTAGACCCAAGAGCGCCGCTGGTGCTGCGCTGCTTCGTTAACTTTGATGCAGGTCTGACGGCCGCCAATGTGGCGGTGCATCCCAACCAGTTCGAGAACTGCGTGCTGTGTCTGGACTGCCGAGACGACGACCTGAAGGGCAGGAGAACCATCGGCACGGTCGACAGCAGCGAGTTCAGCGCCTTGCTAGGAGAAGCCGACGACAGAGGCAGCGCAGACTCCATCACACAGAGAAGGCCGTCGCGGCAGAGAGACGTGCGAACCAGCGAGGACGCCAAGCTAGACGAGCTCCAGGCCAACTTGATGGACGACAAGGCCAGGAACCTCGCTATGTGCACGCGGTACGAGTGCGCGTGCAGGGTCTCGCCGTTCAAGGTCACGCACAGCAAGATGATGCGCATGCTGAGACTGAGGAGATTCAAGCAGACGTACGCGCCGCCCGAAGGGGCTCTCACAGCGCTCTACTGCGTGCTGTTCAAGTTGCAACAGTACAATGACTTAGACAAGAGATTGTATGACGCGCTGACAGGGTTCCCGTCCGTAAAGGAGGCGAGAAGCGATGGAGCTTTAAAGCAAGAGGCCTCGGACGTTCTGGCCAATAACCACTTGCAACTTTCCATCGCTGTTGAACTGCTACGGCACACACTGGCGAACTATGGACTGCTGCATGTGCATACGCTGGAGCGGCATTTCCGCACGTCGGCGGTAGATCTCAAGAGGAAGCTGCACGAGTTCAAGTCGCGCCGAATGCTTCGCGTAGGAGCTCTGGAGCTTGTGTTGCTAGCCACCATGTTAGATCTATCGATTCTACTGATCACGAACGACCACGAAGGCTCGGAGCAGCAGATCTTACCACTCGCAGGCCTGCGATCGATCCGTCGAGGTGGCCGCATCAGCATGACGCTGGGCTACATTTTGCCCACTCTGGTCTGTGTCAACGGGTTCTACTTGTTGGCGGAGCGAGTGCCACTAGCACCAGGGCTTATACTGGACGTCGAAGCAGAGAGAGAACTTGAGCTAACCGACCAGCAACGGAGGCAGATGTGGCAGGGCGTGGACGAAATGGATCGCCGCTTCATGATCGAGATCGAGCGCACACTTGCAGACAACACAGACGCGTTCGCACTGGCCTTTGACTTTGACATGGCAGACTCCCTCAACTCGGCCATTCTCGACGCTGTGTGGGATGACTGCCAGCACAATCCGAACCTCTTCTACCTCTTTCAGCGCCAGGCTCGACAGTTCGGTAAGGGCCGCACCACAGCTCGGTTATTCATGCAGTATTTAGAGGTGGCTTTCGGACTCGAAGGCGCCAGCTACCTCGTGGATTTCTTATTGCACGTGCTGCCGGAGGAAGAATTGCGAAAGCAGCTACTTCAGGCGCGGTGGATGCGTCTTCACCGCCAAGTTGCCAAGCGAGTATCGCCGTGATGCGACCATGTAAATATTCATACCGCTGGACGCTTCATTCGTCGTGAAGTTCCAGAAGACTTGTAAGATATGTAGACTAAAAGAATGTGAATAAATTAGCTGAAAATGTAAACCCTGCGGTCCGGTTCTTTTCCTGTGGAGGCGTCAGCGGTTTTCTCGAGGCACACACAAGGCGTCGCGATCCAGGGAAGTTGAGATGGAAGACGTTGTTAAGCTGCATGCAGCGTGGTGCAAGAGCCTGCAACAGGCAGTGGAGACCGACGGCTGGGGTCAAGTGATCGAAGCCGTGGAGGCCTACGAGCGGTACGACATTGCTGCGATCGATGTTAAGCACACTTTGAACTCATGATGCTACATGTTTTCCAGTCTGGCCGATCGGATCACCAAAGCTCTGCCGGTTTGCAACCGCTTGACAGCACCAAAAAGTGAGCAACTGATAGCTGCTAGGAGTATTTCTTCTAATGACTGATCTTTACAGGATATCATCGAGAAGGTGGTGGTATCCATAGAGCTGCGTGCCAAATGCTTGAGCTCGGTGGATGGGGACCGCAAACCCACGAAGGAGGACATGGAGGATGTCCTAGACGGTAAAATATAACTTCGATGCTAGCTCGATCAACAGGAACTCATGACAAATGCGTTCATTGCAGCACTTCGTGGGTCGCTGTCTGATGAACCTGAGGTGTTCCCAATTGATGTGAACCGTGCGCAGCGGTCGAAGGCTCGTGGCTCTCTTCCAAAAGAAATCGATTACGATCACGGCGTGGACGAACATACTGCAGCCGAACTCACTACTCAAACCGTAGTCCGATCTCCCGGAGCAACTTACTTGGATATCCGTATTACCCAGATCGGTCTGAAAGATGCCAATGTGTATGTCAATCCCACGATGGCTGTGTCCGTCTTCGGTAAGTATGTGCTGCCACAAGAAATCCAATGACGGAGACCTCACTTCCTTTTTACCATTTACTGCAGACTACAATGGCAAGTCGATGGAGGAGACCCGCGAGACTGGGGTGGGGGCCTGCAGTGAATCTCGTCAAGTGACTTTCAACACCACAATCCAACTCGCCACAAACTTGCGAAAGATGGAGGATCGTACGTAGTGCAAGGCTGGCTGCTATCGAGTTTTTCGGGCTAATATATATGTGAACTTGCTTCTCTTCAGATGGAGCTGCGATTACCTTTGAGTTTTTCCATTACAAGGCCAAGAAGCGCAAGAAAAGCTGTCGCTGCTGGGCTCTCCTCGAGTTGGACGAAATCAAGGGTGGCCCCGTTGTGCTCGAGCTGTATCAAAAGCCGATGGACCCCAAGCGAAAGCGCATTCATTTATTCACCGAGAAAGAGCTCTATCTGCAGCTGGAGCTACGCAGACAAACGCTTTAGAGAAATAGTTCTGCTGCTGATCGTGGTAGACCTTAAAATCAACTCTAGCCTCCTAAGAAGTCTGCCATATCAAGCTTTTGGACGGTGAAACTGTCGTTGTCATCCTCTTGTTGAGTGAAGGAGCCCGCATTAGACGTCGATTCTTTTGATGTTTCTGTGTTGGGTTTTGTCGGGTCCACCTTGTCTGTCTTCTTGTTCTTCTTGCTTTTGATGGCCCCAAACCGCTTCTTCTTTGCGCTGCCTTCCTTTGAAAGTTTCTCTTTCGACTTGTGCTCCTTCGACTCGTGGTTGGACGTGGACTTCATCAGCTTGATGACTTGTCGAATCAAGTCTCCATACTCATTTTGGTTTGTTTCTGGTGGAGCTTCACTCCTCAATGTACAGCTAATGGCTTGAAGTGAGATGAATTCTTTCTTGATATCGTCTTCCGAACGAATTCCGGTTCGTCGTAGGTCGGCGCTGTACTTGTTGAAGAATTGCACGAGGTTCTAATAAAGACAAAGTTAATTATCAATTAGATACCATTGCACGAACACTTTTACTTACTTGAAGATCGTTGTCAACGAGTGTAGCAGTGTTCGTTGGGTTTGCAAACGAATGCGTGCGGGCCATTAAGCGCGCACCGTATTCTTTACACACTGGTTTAAACACTGACGAACCACTTTGGAGAAGAAAAATGACCCGAAGATCCATTTCTTCAGATCGGGGTAGTAGTCATCAAGCGTAGCTAGCAAAGTCTCCACAACCGAAGTACCTTCATCCCATTTTTTCGAAAACCACAAACGTGTGGTGCCCTATTAAACGTGGACAGGACTTATCATCACTTGATTATATTGCCGTCAAACAACTAGCGTACCTGTTCCACTTCGTGAAATATCTTGCTCACAATGAGGTCGCAGGCGTTCGTCGCAAACCCAACGATATCTGTAGACGTAATATCCAGGCTGTCCCCCATAAACGCGTCGAACGCTTCCTTCTCCTCTGAATCTTTTTCCGCAAACGAAATCTCTTCGACCAACTCAGGACACTTTGCCTACAACAGTAGCAAATTCATGTTAGTAATCACGTTCATGAGCTTAAACCTGAGCGTTGCTGTACCTGAAGAACTTCTGCATCATTAATAAACGAACATAGCATGTCGGCATCAATAGTTTCAAGTCGCCCGGCAATGCTGTCGTATCGGATCTTTAATTCTTCCATGAGAACTTGCAAGCAGGTCGCCACCACACAGCCAATCAGCCGTCCACTTAAATACTCTTGTGCGATGGAGATCTGCGACTTGAGGATATTCACGATGTCGTTCGGACGAGTCGACTGCAATTCTCCCTGAGAACCGACGAGGTGCTCTTCATCCCGTTTCCAAATGTTGGTCACCCACGTGTGAATCTGCACCTTGATCTCATCGAGATAGGAATTCATCAATTCCTGCGAGGTTCGAGCCAGGACAACCGACGCTCGCGAGTGTTTATATTTGATAATCTCTGAGTTGTAATAGTCAATCCATTGGACCAGCTGAAGACGCTGCGCAATGCCGACATCCGACCTCGTACTGAGTTTGGTGATCTGGTTCTCCAGCAGCGTGCTGTATGTGCTGGTGAATAACTGGATAATGTCGATCTCACTTGGGAAGCACGGCGCGACATCGCCCTGAACAACTTCCAGATCCATCATCATCTGGTTGGCACCCTCAAGCACGGAGGTGAACAAATCCTGCTTTTTACCGTCACACTTTTTCTGCATTGCGAAAAAGTTCTTCGATACGACGAGAGAGGAACGTCGTGACCTCTGTTTTACACTTGTCTCGACACGGTGTGTTGAATTCGGCTACTAGTTTGAGTTCATTGTTGAGATAGTTCTCTTTCTTGGAGTCCACAAATCGTTGTCTTCTCACTTCCATGAGGTCAAGAACTTGGAATGCGTCAATCAACCGTTGCTTTCCGAACTGCGCGATTTCCACACAATGGTGCATGCATCCCCACACTTCCGCAAAAATGCGGTTCTGGACGCTCTCAATGGCAGTCAGCCGAGACGCCATCGAAGCCATAATTCGTGTTTGGGCCTTGCTAAATGCAACAGCATGGATCAGCAAAGACGACGTCATTGATAGGGGTATTATTTCGTACCTGTTTCCAAGCTCGTCACTTTTCTCGGCCGCCGCGAGATTAAGCTCGTTCAGCATCTTCTGCCTCCAATCATCAATCTCCTGCCATCTTTTGTAAACTTCAACAAAGCCCACCAGATTTCCGTCCAGTGCGTCATGGAGACTTTGAGCCTAAACATTTTGTTAGCTGTCAGTATGACGTCGTTTAGCACAGTAAATAAACTAGTATCACCTTCTTGGGCAGTTCCTCGTAGAACACCATCTGATACTCCAACTCCTTCAGGTTCCTCCTTGCGACACTCACTCCCGACGACGAAATCTTCTTTTCGCCCAGCTCTTCGTTCATCCGTCGACAGTTCTGCCCCAAGTCCTCCAAGTTCTTGACAATTTGCTGCACGGGAGTCTCCAACTCCAGCAAGGCACTGGCTCGCTCGATTTCATCCACTTGAGCTTGCACAAAACCTGCCAGTTGGCCCTTGGTGCTGTCCTGCTTGGCCAGATAGTCATTCTTGATCTCTTGTAGCTAGAAAGGCAGCATGCACATCAATCATTTATGCAAATCATATATTTTAATGATGATTAATGACAACCATACCAGCTGCGAGTTCAGCAGCGACGTAGAAGTCGAGTCCTTGAGCTTGACGCGAAGCACTTCCACCGGATCGCGCGCCTCTTTCTCCAGCAGCGAGATCATATCTTTTGATGCTCCTTTTATAAAAAGTTGAAAGGACACTTTTTATTATAAAATGTTCACTTTATCATAAAACAATTTGTTATCAAACATGGAGGCGCTGATGCGCGTGATGGCCGCCAAGAAGCGCGAGGTGTCGGCTGTGCAGGAGAAGAGGCAGCACACGAAGGAGAGGTATCTGCGTCGTGCCGAGGTGGAGTCGCTGCTGGAGCAGGAAGAAGAAACCGCGCAGACAGCAGCCGCCAAGAAGCGCAAACTGGACC
>JAAVTG010000018.1:0-38332 GCA_011947345.1 Phytophthora quininea | reverse complement strand
GCATGTTCAAGTCACCGACACAAAATTGAACACCAAACGCCACGCACCGGTATCACAATACCTTGGCACAAATTAACAAGGTGTTTTAGGGTGGCAGCGTTTGTATCAGTATCGCCGTTGTGTCTCCTCCTAGTTTCCACCATCCATTTGTGAGCAACAGCCAGAACACATCCCGTAATTTCCTCCATTACGGGAATCCTTGTCAGAAATGCTAAGCAGCTTGAGTACCACTTGTGCTGCTGTTCGGCATCGCCATGTATCGAATCCTCTGGAAGATTTGTCGAGCGTCGATAAAATACCACAAGACATACAACGTAGCATCGACATAGTCCATCGTTTCCACCAACTAAGACGAATGAAAAAGCTTGCTCTGCGGTCGTTCACTTTGAGTAATAATTTCAGGCCCATCCGGAAAGCAAAACCATTCAATTTTCGTGGGTAGGGGGAAGTCACGCCGATCAACAAGCGGGTATCGAAAGCGTATCTGCGCTTCATCTAGACTTGTCGGCTCTCCATTATATACAGCAGGCTCCACCACAATTACGTAGTCAACCACACCGGATTCCAATGACACGGTCTTGTCTTTCTTATCAAAATGTGCTGGCTTTGATACTGGCGACGCCGACGAGATCTCGTTATCCGGGGACGGACGAAGCATCGAGGTCGGCGTTACTCTCTTCGCTCAGGACTGTGCGAGCTCGTACCGCTGGGAACAAAACACAACGACACTCGCAGCGCAGTGCGCAGTGCAGGCGAATATTCTTTCGAAACTAGTGGATACCACTGCTCCACTTCTTCACCCTCAGGAAGTCGCGTAAGCGGCAAGCAAACTACACAAGTAAAATCATTAGAATCTGGATCAACCACACCAAAAGCAGGAACCGTCAATACACCACTACCAACTTTACCTTTCCCGATAAACCCTGGACAACTAGTAATGTCTCCTTGCAGCGGAAGACTGACATGGTTCTCATTTCGTGCACGATCCACACAAAACAGTACCAGTTCGTCGCTAGAACTCACCTGCTCCATATGAAATTCCTACGGCACGTAACCAGCAATGAATTAAAGCAATTGAGCATCAAATCTGATGTGACAGCACGCACTTCATCCCAGGAAATTGCACTACTCCAGGGCCGAGCTTCTGTGGCAAAAATACCCGAGTGCGGAGCAGCACGCAGATTCTGTCGGGCACTGCGTCCTGCGCTGCGGCCGCCGCACCGAGAAGTTTAGCCATGAAGAAGCCGCGGCAGCATTTTCAGTGATTTTAGGAGGCGGCAGGTCGATCGCTTGCAGCACTAAGGATGAGAGAAAACGATAGTAAGAATTAGCACAGTACATAGGTAAAAAACTTTGATGGAATGGGGACCTCGGATGCGCAGCGGCCCGACGCTCACGTGGCCTGGCTTGGCTGCAGCCTTCTCGGACGCACTGGCTAGCGCTGCGCGGTTGGGAGACAGCGTAGCAGGCGTGGGCGGCGCGTCGACGCCCGCGGCCGCGCTCATCCCAAGCGACCGATTCAATTTCAAGATGGATGTGTCGTACTTAACGAAGTGGCTACAATTACAGATCTTGCCACATCGATCGATAATACAATTCGGTGGCAGTAGCAGGGTGGCTACATCTGGTAGCCCCACGACCAGCCAATCATGACGCGCATCCTCATTCGACAATCAATCGACTAAACAACAACAGCAATGGCCGATCTGTCCGTGGAGACGCTGTCCCTGAACGACCAGCAAGGCCCCGTGGATGAGCAGCTGGATGCCGTCCGTAAGAGCGTGATTGCTGGCAGCGTGGAGCAGTTCCTGGCGGCTGCGGGCGACATTGGCGACCGCTCGCCGTTGGTGGTGCTCATGGAGTGGCTGCACACTTGGCAGCAGGAGTACGAGGCGTTTGTGCACGTGCTGGGCATCCAGGGCGAGGGTGATGACGAAAACGCAGACAGTCAGGCTGAGAAGGACCTGGAGGAGATGGAGGCCGAGGCTGGAGCGCTCATGGAGGGATTTGGCTCTCTGGCCACGACGCTGCAGCAGCTGGCGGTGGATAACGTGGACGCCATTGTGGACCGCCACGGGTGGACGTTGCTGATGCAGGCAGCCAACTCTGGCCTGCTTGGATTGGCTGAAGAACTGATCGAGCGCAAGGCGGATGTCAACTACGGCGGCACTGCCAATGACTCTACAAATCCTTTGTACTTGGCCATCGAGTCGGAGCACACAGAGGTGGCTCTGCTGCTGCTCAAGAACGGAGCGATCGAATCGGCTACGAAGTTGGTCACTACACCTTCAGTGGCTGCGGACCTGGAAAAGGCCGAGGAAGACGAGGAAGAGGACGATGACTGCGCGATGTTCCAGGCCTGCCGCTTCGGCCACCTCGATGTGATCAAGGAGATGGTGGCGCTTGGAGCGGATGTCAACTTTTCGTTGCCGTCTTCGGGCGACCGTGCTCTGCATGTGGCGGTGATGTTCGAGATGCAGGAGGTTGTAGAACTGCTGATTGAAAGCAAGGATATCGAACTGAACGCTTTGAACAAGAGCGGCCAGACCTGCCTCTTTGGCGGCGCAGGCGTGGAGTTGCTGGACCTGCTGGTGAAGAAGGGAGTGGACCCCAACGTTAAGGACGAGGATGGCGAGACGGCACTGTCAATGGCTCAGGAACTCGGTGACGATGAGGTGGCCGAGTATCTGCTGACGGTGACCGCGTAGATTGTATTTTTTCCTTTTTACCGACTGCTTCATACAAGTCAATACAAAATGTTTAGAAAAGTTTGCATCACGACTCACCTTGTTTAGGCTTAAGCGTTAAGCATCATGGCCGGTTGGCGCAAAGTCGGCTCTAGGAACTGCGGGAGCAGGTGCTCGCTGTTGTAGTCTTCAAGCAGATGCAGAAGTTCCGATCCCTTTAGGCGGATGGCATTTTCGTGCAACTTCAAGAACGTGCTGTCGCCATGAGCCTGGAGAGCCAAATAGAGCGACAGCCACGTTTCGCAGGCTGTCCCTACACATTCCATCGGCTTCATGCCATCCTCGTCCACCAACGAGAGAAACAGCGGATACATCGATGGCTTTTCGAACAGGTTTTCGCCGAAAATCTCTTCGAGTTGAGTTGTCGAGCACCACGCGCTCATGAGGATGAACACGAACGCGCACTTCGCACAGTTGCAGCACCACTTGTCGCCGTCGAGAGCTTCGTTGCAACTCAAGAAAACCCGTAGGAAATTTTGTCGTCCCGAGGGGCAGGCCAGTGAGCGGCTCGCAAATGTGCGAGCAATTTGCACTTCCCAAAGATGCTGCAGCGCCGAGAAGTAGTGAAGATCTTCCACTAAGTACTTGCATATGTAAGCGTGGGCGCGCGTCTCAAAGTCAAAGCTCTTGTCGTACTGGTGGTTCACCAGACGACCCTCGTGCACCACGTTGTTACCGTAATTGGCACTGCGTTCGTTGCCCACCGCGACGTGCGTAAAGTCTCCCAAAATCGCAGCCAACACGCTATCGAAAGCCACAAGAGCCGCCCACGGATGTCCCGCCGGTTCGTAGCGTGTGCCTCCCACCTCACTCTGCCAAATCTTGCTGTCCATGTCGTGTTCAAAACGAAGAGCTGCCTCTCCGGTTCGGTCGCGCGTCATCTCACAGATCTCTCGGAAGCGCCAGCTACGCTCAAATTCCTGTGGACGATCGCCTACATGGAGCCACGCGCAGGGCGCATCACTTGACGACAGCAACTGGTACACCACCAGAGAATCCTTGCCACCACCCCTAAACAGATAAAAACAATAATCTCAGAGATGGCAACAAGCGCTACAAGACGATCTAATCCACTTACAATGGGATCAAAACCTTCGTCTTGTCTTGTTGCCTCAAGTTCCTGTTGGGCAGAACCGGTAGAGCTTCACTCTCTGGTGCATCCACAAGAATGTACAGCCGGTCTCGATCCAACCCGTGCAGATACAAATACTCGCTCAAGACATTCTGGTAGAACTCTTCCCAGAATTGGACCTGAAGAACACCACACATCATTACACGGTATCTTAAATATGCTCGAATGACCTACCTGTTCAGGGTTGAGATAGCCCGCCTCAACGCGAATGTTCTTGCAGTTATAGCCCATCCAGAACCACGGTAGAATACACAGTCCAATATGCAGGAGAGCGTTGCGGACGACAGGGGACACTGCGTCCTCATCTAGCATCTTCTTGAAAGGTCCTTTCAGACTCATCGTGGCCTGGAAGCGGCGTCCTCCACAGAAATGGAATTGGAAGGTCGCTCTTTGGTAACTTGTGTCCACGTGGATACTCTCAAAGGTGAGGTAGGGTTCGGACTGCTCCAGCAGTTCCAGGCCCAATCCTGTATCATCGTCGTCGTATTCAGGTTCCGTTTGGTTGTCGTTGTGGGAGGAGGCTGGCGTCGTGTACGGGGCCATGGAAGGGCTGGAGGAATGCTGGAGGAAAAATGAGCGGCGGAGAGACGAAAAGCCACCGGAAAATGATTTGCTGACAGTCCATTGGTTAATAAATGGCTACACCTGATAACGGAAACTAAGGGATCTGAAAAATGTTGCCGACAATGGCATTGCTGTTTGTACTTCGCTGACCTGAGCACAATCAAGCGTTATTCATGTACACATGTACAGATGAAGAAAGTTGCACCATTACAACGTCTTCACTGGTGCCGCGTCGTTCCAACAAAAAAGGCATTTTGTTAAACAAAATCGTCATGGCTACATTCTGGGCATTGTTGTCGAAGTTGCTGCTTGCGAGCCCAGTAATCGTGGAGCACTTGCAGCTTCAAATTCATCTGTTGGTTTTCGTCAGCGAGATGCCTTAATCGTCGTTTAAGCTCTAGGAGGGGTGTTGTCCGTGAGTCGCTCTTCAGCAGCTTTCACGGCGAGTGCTTGCTCTTTTCGAGAGGTCTGAAGCTTAGCAACTTCCGTCGTCGAGCGGTTCACAGTCTCCTGGAGCGTCTGGATCTCGTCGCGAGCTTTTGCCAACCGTGTCGTCCCTTCATGATACAACCGGCGAGCACGCAGAAAACGATTGTTGAGCATTTTTTCGTGGCTCTCTAGTTGGTCAGTTAGCTTTTTCCTGATCTGGTACGAACAGCAAGCGGGTTAAAACGATCGGACTATGTTCGATCAATACACACGATAAGCTCACCTTTTGCATTTGAACGACCTCTTGGCATGTGTCGGTCTGATCGGCAACAATCAGCCCTCCTTGCTCACGGACTTGATCCAGCCGCACTCTCCAAGACGATTCTGCAGGGCGTTGGCGCTGCTTATCTCGGAGAAGTGCTCGCAGTTTTGGAAGCATGCGAGCCCGTTCCTGTTCCCAAGCCACCGGGTCAATGTCGGAGTGAATCATGTCAGCTTGTCTTTCGTCTCCCCATGCATCGTACTGTGCTGAGTTTCTTCTTTACAATGATCCATCCCCTTAGAAAGTCTTCATCATCGCCTGCTAGCGATGCGGTAGACTCGCCACATTCATCGCTTGTATCTGGTTGTTGAGTATCATTTCCAGAAACATCCAACTCGTCAGTCAGATTCATCGTTTCAGGAGGCTCGGACGGAGATGGATAAGCAGGAGGGTAGCACAGCATTCGCGATGACTCACTGCTGCTGCACTAAGAGCATCTAAAGGTCACACACCTCGACTCCGATTCCACCTGTTAGTGCAGGAGCACTGAGCTGTGCAACCCCAGATACGCCAGCTTTTTCAGCAACCAGTAAAAGCTTTTGTGCCGCGACGATCGGAGGTTCCTCGTTATTGTCATTTTCGTCAATATTTACACCCAGGAGCGACAATAGCCATCGTGATAGTATGTCCATGTCTTCAAAGCGAGATCGCGGTGCCATTCGTGGAAGTGCTCGACTCTCGTAAGCAAAATGAGTTCGTGATATGTTCTTCTTCAGAACCTTTTCATAGCGTAATATTTTGAGCCTCTCGAACACCAGTTCCATCCGCGCCTCGGCATGTCTCCTCTTTAAGGCTTCTTCATCTACCCCATTGCTTGCGTCGCCCTGAGAAGAGGGTGGTCGAGAGCTTGGAGGGTTTCCTGTTGCTGGCCAGACGAGGAAGGACGTGATGGGGTTTCACTCTCGGGCCCACTCCGGTCTCTCATTTTCCGCGAGCGATCAACGTTGCGCCCAGTGCCATTATTGTTCAAACTATTCTGGTGTTGCCTCATCCGCTCCTGCAGCACTGCACTAGGTGGGCGTGTTCGACAGTACTCCCACACTTCCTGCACGCTTGGGCGATTGGATGCCGTTAGCGAAATCATACGAGTTACCAGCCGCCGCAAATGTTCACTATACACATCAGGGATCTCCTGGTAGTCTCCCTTGTTGATCTTCTGGAACAGCCCCACAAGATTCAAACCTTCCGATTTAAACGGCGATCGAAGCATAGCAAGCTCGTACAGAATGCACCCCATCGACCAGACGTCGCTTTTCCAGTCGTAACTTTCTCCACGAAGCACCTCAGGCGACATGTACAACGGCGTGCCCACTTTCGACCGAGCCTCCATCGTGTTTTCACTTAGATACCGTCCCAGTCCAAGATCCCCCACTTTCACCACACCTTTCAACGTCAAGAAAATATTCGCCGGTTTAAGATCTCGATGCATGATGCGTGCTTCATGGAGGTACAAAGAGCAGCACAGAGCTGCGTGAAATATCTCCAAATTGTGCGTTCGTCGAAGCGCACTCCTTTCTCGTTGGCTTTGCGTATCTGCCGCTTCAAGTCGCCGGCTTCTGCCCACTCGAACGCAATGTAGAGCTCGTTGTTCTCGACGAACGCATCCAGGTACTGAATAATGTTGGGGTGGCTGACGGACTGCACCAACCGCACCTGCAATGCATGATACAATCATATAAAATGAATCAGCCGTATAGTAGTTAAACTTGCAAATATTTAAGCGCTGTGGACGCGCCTCTTTGAGCGTTTTCTCGCGAGCTTTGACGTTCATGAGGTCGAAGATGGCGATCTTCTTGAGTGCCACCGCCTGGTCGTCGCGCCGTCGCTTGGCCTTGTACACCACCGAGAACTTCCCTTTGCCGATGGGCTTGAGCACTTCATAATCGTCCAGCTGGCCCCCGTCCGCGAACAAGGCGCGCTGATCATCCGTCAGCGACTCCATCCGCAACAAGTTGCTGTGTCCCTTGAAGAGCTACAAATTTCATCCAATCGAAAGGCAGATAAGAAAATACATTTTTTCGATTCAGTTTTTTTAGGAAAAACAAGCAGCGACACTTTTGTGAGTCCAGGCAGTGCCATCCAGCGCCGATAGTTTACAATCGACGCCCGGACGGAAGACTTTTTCGCGCTGAAAGTATTCGCCAAGCAGCTTTTGGTCACCCCTCTCGTCATCTCCGCGGGTGATACAAAGTGTCGATTGCAAGAGCAGTGTTGATACTGGCAGACGAGTGAGTCACCGACACCAGTCAACCAACGCCGCCACTACTGCACCCGACCTGATTCCCAATTCGAACTGCGGACACCTCGGTGAGTCTTGGTGGCCAATCCAAGCCGCGATCCCCCAAGTCCCAAGTCTGTCTTATCACTTTGTCCAAGCCACTGAATTGTTATTGTTAGACCAGTCAGTGGCAGCTCCACCAAAAGTGCTTTCGGCTCGACACTTGAGATTGTCACCAACTTGCCACCGAGTCACCACCTCAAGCCATGGCACCTGCGAGAAAGAAAACTCGCACGTCCAAAACGGACGACGATGACTATGCTCCGCCCGCATCTGCACGTCGACTTTCAGTGTACGAAACGTTTTACTACCAGATACTTTTTCCCTTTCCATGATGAACTGATTGTCGTGTATGCTGCCACTGCTAATGGTATCGCAATTTACAGTAAGGCTCCGGCAAAACGGGAGCAGCGTGATCGCCGTGCACCTAAGGCTTTCACGCCGACGGCTGGTACTCCGACTCGTCGACCACCGAGGAAGCAGAAAGAGCCGAACTCGGGTGATGAAAGCAACGACGCTAAACCCGCTCGTCCTGAATACCAACGCTTGGAGCGCAAGGTCAAAGCGCAGGTTAGTAAGGTTCTTCATTCGTTTTATTTGACAGGCATCGTTCTTCTGACCGTGATGGCATTCAGGCGCACCGACTGAGATACCCCATCGCCTTTATCGAGGCCTACGAAGCGCAGGGTTGGCGCAATACGAGCAAGGACAAGCTTAAACCTAACAAGGAACTCGAAACTGCCCACCACAAGATCGCGACAGGCCAGCGTGCTTTAATTGACGGACTGCATGAACTGATGGCAATCCGCGACAACGAGCCTCAGGTGCCACCGCAAGCAGTCTTCGAAGAAGTGCATTGCTCTCGTTGCGGCAGCACCGATATTGAGCAGAACAACGACATTTTGCTCTGCGATAGTGCTGGTTGTCACCGCGCCTACCACCAGTGGTGTCAGACGCCGATTGTGCTGACCGAAAACATCCCTGCAGGAGAAGCCCCTGGTTCTGTGAAGTATGTTTGGCAGTCTTTGAGTGCCTCAAGGTCATCAATTCGATTTTGGGGCGACATACGAGAGTGTGGATGATCTTTTCCCGGAGCTAGCCAACGCGGAGCAAAAAGCGGCTACGAATGCAAGTAGCAGCGTCCAGTCTGGCGACGAAAACGGAGACGGTGGCAATGCTCCTGCTGCTGCTGATGACGACGACGAAGAAGACGAAGACTTCGTTTTTAACGAAGACGAGGAAGACGATGACGGCAACAGCAGCTCGGAAGAGCAAGCATTAGAAAATGCAGATGACGACGGGGAAGAGGCTGAAGAAGTGCAAGAAACCGCTGAAGACTTGAAGTATCTCACGAGCGGCGACGTCATCGATCTCAACCAGTACGTGGGTCAAAGCGTGTGTTTGTGCTGTCATCGTCGCACTGACAGTTTTGTTTCGTCGTCTATTGCTCTACAGTCGATCGATGCGGTCAAAAACGCCAGCAGTGCCGCAAGCTCAAAGGGAAAAGCGCGTGGATCTCGTGGGTGAGCGTGTCGCCAAATACGACCGCAAAACCAATGCGATGATTCTCGGCGTCATTGCAGAGTTCCAGCCTCCAACCAAAGGAAAGCATTCCCGCTGGCGTGCGGATTATCGTGATGGCACCACTGAACTGCTGACGGGGCAAAAGTCAAGGGAGCATTGGCACGCGCAGCTCAGATGAACGATAGCGAGAACGACGACGATACCGAGGGGATGCGACTTTAATTGTTCATGGCAAGCGCAAACGCAACCACGTGGACTACCGCCAGTTGAACGAGTTGATGTTTGCCGGAAAGGGAGAGGACAGTGAAGAAGACGAAACGTTCGAGGTCAACAATGAGGTCGATGAAGACATGAATGACGACGATGACGACGGCGACGACGGTGAAGATGAACCGGATGAAGAGGAGGGCGACGAAGGAGAGCAAGACCACGACCAGGACGTTGAAGAAGAAGCTGATGACAATTCAGACCAGTCGTCGCCAACTGCCGTGACGGGGGCTCGTGACGAAACATCGCAACCAGAGAAACCCAGTTGTCAAGAGCACCCTCATGTGAACTACCTCTCCATGCAAGAAGGTCTTCTCAACCCATGCTAGAACCTCGACAAGATACGTGAAGGTTAGTTAGCGCAAACTTTTCGTTTTCGTTTTCGTTTTGCACACCGAGACTTCAATACATCGGAAATTCCGGGTCATCTCGTGCATATTCGGTATACCCTCCATCGACGTTGCAGACGTTGTCCACCCCGTTGCGAATTAGCCACTGCGTTACAGTAACCGAGTCCACCCCGCGACGACACATTACGAAAATCATTGGCTCTTCGCCTTGAGCAGTATTCCTATGTAAGTCTGCTAGGACTTTTGCAGGGTCTTGTTTCATGAGTTGAGCGATCGGGATGTTCACTGCCTCGGGAAGTGAACCATTTCAAACTGATTTCGAGCACGCGTGTCAAGCAGCACGTAGTCTCTTGTTGCTGTCTCCCCGTGTCACGGATCCTCGCAAAATCTTCAACACTGATGCGAAATTTGGCGTCAAGAACTTCAGCGCACGGCGCTTCAGCACCGCAAAAGGCAACAGTTAAAGGCCCCGAACAGTTCATTCCGTGGTTGTGAGCAATTATCCCACAGGACGGACAGTCTGGGTTGCGCTTCTTGCCGATTTTCAAGCGTCGAAATTGTCCATCATATGCGTCGTAAAAGCATTGGATACCGACAAGAGCTTCGCCGACGCCTGTGATGACTTTCACAGCCTCCATCGCCTGCAAGCAACCAATCACCCCGGGAACCACCCCAATCACACCATTATTCGCGCAGCTCATAGCAACCCGCGGTGGTGTCGGGTAGAGACATCGATAACATCCCGTCGCATTCTCATCGCCTTGATACGTGAACACGGTCACTTGCCCTTCCATCCCCAACGCACTGCCTGACACTAACGGCTTCTGTCGGCGAGCACACGTATCGTTTACGAGATATCGCGTGTCGATATTGTCCGATGCGTCAACGACCACATCGTAAGCATCGACAAGTTCTAACGCGTTCTCCACGGTGAAGCGCGTAGGAATCGGCACGCAACACACCAACGGATTCATCTCTCGCAGCCGTCGCTGGGCCGACAGCACCTTCTTCTCTCTTTCTCTCGCCGCTCGGTCGTCGTGTAAAACTTGCCGATGCAAATTGCTGCGGTCGACGACATCGTCGTCAACGACGCCCAACGTGCCCACACCCATCGCGGCCAGGTACATTGCTACAGGTGACCCCAGACCACCCGCACCGATCAGTAGAACCTTCGCCGCTCGCAACTTGAGCTGAGCCGACACTCCAAAATCCTTGACCAGCATCTGTCGACCATAACGTTGTAGCTCTAGCTTCGAGAACGGCGAGTACGTCGGTCTGGACGAACACGTCACAGCTCCGATTAGTGGCCCTATACAAATCTCGACACATTTGCGATGACTACCGTCCCCGAGTCAACATGCCGCCGTTGCGCCGCCTTAGAAGAGGAACTTGCGGAGCTCCGAGCGGAGAACAACCACCTTCGATCGGAATTACAAGCCTGGCATAAGGTTGAAGATAAGGCCCCTCGTTCTGCTTGGGGTAGCGGAGACCGTGGTCAAAATACTGAAGATGCGTCGACTTCGAGCACTTCTGGTTTGACTGCGAGGTTTGCAACAACGATGAGGCTTGCGCAAACTGTCGGTGCATTGCGGTCGCGCCGCCATGCAATAACCCGCTTGGCGAGTGCATTTACCTCTGCCGACAGCGTTGGTCTGAGGAACCAAGTTGCGGGATTGTCCACCTCGTCGTCCTCCAGTCCGACAGACAAAACGGGGTCTTGGAGCTGCTGGAACGGGTGGCAGCGGGGAGGTGTCTCCAAGGGAGGCAGCCGAAATCTGCAGCTCCAAACTCGAATATGAGGAGGTGGGGAACTTTGCCAAGATCGATACCAAGCGAGGGCTCCGGACGGGCTTTCCAGAGGTGGTGTATGCAGAGAGCAAGACCTCGGAGCAAGTGGCTGCCATCATGAAACTCATGATCGACAAAGGAGAAGACAACGTCATGGCATCACGGGTCACACTGGAAGCCGCGGAGGAGATCCGCGCCTTGTTACCGGTAGGATGCCGCACTCTTGACTTTGTGGATGGAACTCTGACGATGTATTCTCCAGGATCAAGACTTGACCTACTACGCCGTGCCTCGGATCTTGGCGTCGAAGGATTTGGAGAAGCAATCGACAAGCCAAGCAAACAGCTCTGAGACGGGAAAAGTAAGCAACTCGAAACTCTCTTGATTGTATTGCGGTTGCTGACCTGGACGGTTCCTCATTGATATGTTTTTTGTAGAAGACCCCAACGGCTTGCGTTCTCTGCGCTGGAACTTCCGACCTCCCAGTTGCTGAAGAAGCTGCTGTCACGCTAGGCGAGACTCTCACTCGCGATCTGCTGCGATACTGTCTGCTAACTGACATCTTCGTGCTCGCCGACAGAACTGGCGGACTACCAGGTCACTCGACTCTACGACGTCGGCGTGGCTGGAATCCACCGCCTGCTGCGCAACCAGCACGTCCTACACGCATCAGATGTAGCGATTTGCGTGGCTGGGATGGATGGTGCTCTACCTGGCGTTGTGGTACGTGTCATGTAGCAATCTCCGCTGGTCGGAATACCTATCTCATCCCAATGATGTTAGGGTGGTCTCGCAACCGCGCCAGTGATTGCAGTCCCCACAAGTGTCGGATATGGTGCAGCTTTCGGCGGATTGGCTCCATTGCTGACGATGCTCAATGCGTGCTCGCCCGGAGTTGGCGTGGTCAACATCGACAACGGCTTTGGTGCTGCCGTCCTCGCGGGTGAGTGCCTCTGTAATCTACTCTTCCAACATAGAATCTTACTCGTATTTGACTTTGTTGACGACAGCTCGGATACTCCAGCAGCTGCGTTGAAACTCTGCGCGTTAGTTGTCCAGACTTGTTGTTGGACAGGGAAATACAAGCGACTTCAACACCGTTGCGTCTTTCAAATGGCTTCTCCTCCATCCATTGGCCAAAATCGATACGTTTCAGCCCAGTGATTGGCTGTCGTCGGATCCAGAGTTTGAAATTGAGGCAACAAGCAAAGCAATGGGCAAGGCGAACGCTCCGCGCACACGCAGACGCTCGGCGCCTCCGTCCCCCAGGAGGCTGCTGTTCTCCATGTCCGAAGAGTCCTCTACGTCTTCTCTGTCCTCCAGTGCGTCTGCGTCTCCCATGGCCGACTCGTCCGACAGCAGCGAGCTGAGACTCGGCCTCAGGGTCTACCAGTACAGACGTTGCCCGTTGGCTCCAAGCAGCGCACAACTCGGCGCAAGCGACGAAATAGCGGAGACGACGAGACAGTCGACCAGGAGGAAGAAGCGTCGAGTGACAAAGAAGAGCGAGAGGAGACTGAAGCCCAACAGGAAGTAGTTACGATCTCCGTGTCAGAGCTCATCAAGTGGCAGGAGCGAGTGATTTTCCACGTCGAAGACCATTTCTCAAGTGAGTGCTTTTTATTTAATACTTTTCTTTTAGATTCGTGCTAATTTTTTTATTATTTTTATGTTTTTTAGACGAACAATTGAAGAGGATTGCAGAGTTTGGGCGTGTACATGCCAGTATACTGCAAGAAGCCCAGCAACATGTTGCTAATGTGGAGGAGCAGATGAGGAGGCAGTTGGAGATTGAGCGAGAACAATTGAGAGTACAAGCAGAAGAATTTGCGGCAAAGATCAAAGAAGAGAACGAGTCTCTTCATCGACGAGTTGACGAGTTGGCGAGTCAAAACGATGGACTGCAGACGCAGGTTGACGCCTTGGAACAGCAGGTCGGTGCACTCCAGTCCGAGAATATACATAGTGGAGGCGACAATGAGCAGAAGAACTGCGAGAATGTTGAGGAGCCTCAGACTCAGGTGCATTCAGAGCCCGCCCCCAAGACCAAGAGGACGAAGAGATGAAGGACGACGCAGAAAACTGTCCGACGAACAAAGGCCTCGGAGAGATTGAGGGTGCAAATAACAAGATCTGCGATGCACCTTCGGTTTCCAAGCCGCTTAACGCGCCCAGTGGGGATTCTGTTCTAGCTAAACAATTAACCCAACAAGATTTAGAGGAAGCACGGCATCCTGATGAACCACAGCAACCACAGCAACAGCAGCAGTCGTCTCAAGCGCAACCAAAGCAAATCGAGAACACACTGACTGGAGCTTTGCCAACAACTGAAAGTAGAGACGTCTCAGGAGGAAATCCTTCGCCGACTGGTTCTTGTGAAACACCAACAAGTCAATCGTGACAAAGTCGACGAAGAACAAAGTAGTTTTGCTCAGAGCGGGAAAATATTTAAAATGGCGTGCTGAAATATCTGTATCGAAGTCTTATCAAGCAAAATAGTCACTACCATCTTCATGACAACATACATAGCATAGTAGTGACCAGCTTACACGCGGTTCTGGCTGGTGGTGCACTCCTTGCCCTTGCCGATCGTGACGGGCACGTGCCAGCAGTGACCCTTTTGGTAGCCGCCCTTGACGATCTCGTCCTTGGTCACACTGAACGTCCACGAGTCATCGAACGTGACGAACTCGGTCTTCAGCCAGTCCTCCGAGAAGGACAGGATGAAGAAGCCGTACGGATTGCCGGCGGCAATCCACGCGTGCTCTACGTACTTCTCAGCAACCTCAGGAGGCATGCCAGAGGTTTCACTCTGGATACCGCCACCGCCGCCGTTCTCGTAAAAGTGAGTGCCCCAGTTACTGATGTCGTGGTTGAAGCCGTGCGTGTGGCCGTTGAGCCAGACGTGAGCGCCACCTTCCTTGGTGATCATGAACCACTCCTTCATCTTGTCCTCACTCATGTGGAAGTGCGGCGAGTAGTGCGAGTTGATGACCTTCCAGGTCGCCGTGGATGCAGCCAAGTCCTTCTTGACCTGCTCCAGCGAGTCGTCCCACCACTTCTTGATGGTGTCGGCGCACGCATTGTACATATCGGTGCTGCCACCGGCACACAACTCGTCGCCAGGGGTGCGGTCGTTGCACGTGTTTCCGAGCGCCTTGGCTTCAGCCGCCGACAGGTTTTTCTTCTTGACGTAGCCGTAGCACTGGCAGCAGATCTGCATGACGCCGTGCGAGTCGGCAAAGTTGGTGTCGATGTTGAAGATGTCGACCGACACGCCGTTCTCCTCGACGCTCTCGACGTAGTAGTGGTCCGACAGTTTCCAGCGGTCGCTATTGGCGCTCTTGTACTCCTGCTGCAGCGAGAACTTAAGGTTCAGGTACTTGAGCAACTCGTCGGTGCTTTCGCACTCGCGGAAGTTGTAGTCCTTGTCGCCGCAGATGTACTCGGAGCCGCCAAGATCGTGGTTGCCCACGACGTTGATCCATGGGATGCCTTCCAGCTCGGGCTGGTCGTACACACTCTCGAACGTGGACTCCATGCGGTACTCGATGTCGTCGGGGCCGGCGCCGTTCCAGTAGATGTTGTCGCCGTGGCCAATGATGCGCGAGGGCTTGACGTCGCCGGCTGCCTGGGCCAGGATCTCGGCAATGTTGATCTGGGCCCAGTAGTCGATCTTCATCTCGAGTGAGTCGTTGGCCACCTTGCGGTACTTGTTGCAGCATGAGCCAGGCTTGTCGGTCGTGGCGCCCCAGTCTCCAATCGCCAGCATGGTCAACGCCGCCTTGGCGGACTCGGGGTCGCTGGTCGGTTCTTTATTGGCCGACCCACTGCCGCTTGATGTCGAGTTGGTGAGTAGTGACGACTCGGACACATTGCCAGAGGAGGCAGTGTCCGACGACGGCGTAGAGCCGCCGGAGCTCGTAGAGGTTCCGGAACTCTCGTTGTTGGCGGATTCGCTGTCGTCGCCGCCGGTGACGGCGACGATGATGCCGACCGCCACACCGATGACCACCAGGACGCCGACGATGATCAGCACCTTTCTGGCCACGACCATGGTGAAGACTGGTAGCTTGCACGGAGGACGCGAAACGGGAAATGAAAAAACAGCAGAGCCTGGGAGCAGCGCTCTCTTGTGGCGTGCCTGGGTCTTTACCAGCTCTCTGGTCTCCAGTATGGTGAACATTCCTGTCTGGCCGGTTGCACCGTTACCACGTGACCTTTTTGTGACACCAGCACCGGCCGAACAGTGAAAAGATCCTGTCATTGGTGGAAATTAACTAATCAAAGTCGAGGAAGCCCGCGGATTGGACGAAATCCGGCTCGTCGTCAGGTCGCGAAGCGTTGCAGTTTCCGACTAAAAGCAGCTGGGCTCGGGAATTAAAGGGCGAGCACACGAACTGGCTGCCATGTCGCCTCCGAGCGCGAAGCTTCGAGCGTGATCTCCAGCGCTCCTGCATCTCCACCGAGTTGATTTTCTTCGCAAAGGATGCAGAGTCGCGGTCGTGCCGCCGTCGTCGTGTTAGACCGGGACGGTCGCAGGGGGCCTTTTAGCTGTGGAAGCTGCCTGTCGATCGAAAATTGGTCTTCCGTCCGTTTGATCACAATGCCAGCAGGACGACCCCAGAAAGCACGTCAACATCACACACGCTGGTATTATTAATTCACTTGGTGAAGTACTATATATAATATCTGCGTAGCGTTGGATTGCAGCCGCTGGCAGGAAGGACCGTTGTCTATTACAGCGACGCATTCAAATTGTCGCGACCAAAACCATTCTCAGAGCTGGCGTGCGTGCATCAATCGTGCAGAATCAACGACTTGACCCGGTCGCCGTTTTCGATCTTGCAAGAGACCACTTGGCTTGCCGTAATTCATAGCAAGCCTTGCCATCCTCGTCCTATAGTTTGAATTGGTGAACTCGAGGATAAGCAAAGTTCTCGTGTACGATATATCCGTACAGCCTGCTCCGTGTCTGTCGGCTCGAAATTGGACATTTTCTCGCAAAGATCGTCGCGCGAAAACTAACTTGGAGCAACGCCAACCTGCGGCTACGCTGGCCAATGGTACATAACTGCGAGAACAGCAATATGAAACCAAGGGTGTTGCCACGATTTCTTCTCTTACCAGATCGCAGTGGCCTCACCACCAAAAAGATGCGCTACAAAATAGATGAGCTGGAGTGAAACGGCATCTTCACTACAGCAACTCTCTGCGAGCACACCCCAAAGCGATGGCACCAGAGATGGACACCCGCTGCTGAAATCGATGGAGAATCTGCCGTTCCTACTCGCGAAGAAAGTCAAGTCGACGCCAGCAGTGCTGCTGGAAAATGTGCCTGCTTTCCATATAATTAACCCATTTAACGGGTTAAATCATGTTAAGTACGGCTATCCATCCTATCAACGTTCTCAATCCCAATCGAAGGGGAAAAGCAACGGAAGCCAAGCTCCCAGCGCCCGAGCCACTCGCCGTCCGACCGTCGCCCTCGCTCGCCGCGTCTTCGTAGCCCCCGCGCTGCATTTGTATTCATTTGTGTGTATTTGCATTCCGCCATGGCCGACCAAGTGGACCCCAACGCCGGCGCCGAGGCGCAGACGCCCTCGACCTCGCAGTGGTCGGAGCACAACGCCCCCAACGGCCGCAAGTACTACTACAACGCCGTCACGGGCGAGTCCACCTGGGAGCGGTGCGTCTCCCAGTTACATACTAGTAGTGCTAGTGCCATCGACTCATTCCGTATCTTGTACATGACAGTCCCGCCGAGCTGGCAGCTCCCAGACGGAGATCCCGCGCGCGACTGGCCCCCAGGCTGCCGGCAACTCCACTGGCGCGACTGGCCCTACTGCTGCTCCTGGAAGCTTCCAGCACCCGCAGCTTGGCGGACAAGGCCCGCAAGGTAATCGTCCAGTCTGTTTGATGAGTTGGATAGAGCCCCTCACTTAGGATTGTACTTGTAGGTGCCCAGCCTTATGGAGGCTATCCGCAGCCGTACGGCCAGCCCATGCAGTACCCGCCCCGTACGGAGGCAGCGGATACATGTATCCGTTCCCGCAGCCTTACGGTGAGAGATCTATCTACTCGTTTTGGTGCTTGACGCTGTGTTGCTGACGAATGTTGGGGAGCAGGTTACGCGCCGCAGATCGTCGGCCCCGGCCCACCCATCCAGACCACGGAGAGCGGCCAAGGTGAGACACTAGCGTCCTGCTTGCATTTGTTGTGTGGTGCATACTAAAATGTTGAAAAATCGTCACACTTGCCATCGTGTGTGCATGATTGGGAAACATTTGCGTGTTGTGTATTGTTGCAGGCCCCCTGGATGCAACCTCTTTGTGTTTCACATCCCGAACGACATGACTAACCAGGATCTCTTCAATTACTTCGCTACGTTCGGCAATGTGATTAGCGCTCGCATCATGGTGGAGAAGGAGACCGGCAGGAGCCGCGGCTTTGGCTTCGTGAGCTACGACAACGCGCCGTCGGCTGAGGCTGCCATCAAGGGCATGAACGGCTTCCAGGTGGGCCGCAAGCGCCTCAAAGTGCAGCACAAGAAGGAGAAGAACCAGGGCCCCATGTTCGGCGACATGCCCGGCCACATCGACAGCAACAACGGCAATGGCAACGTCGACATGGCTGCCCAAGGTAGTGGCCCGGCCTCGCTGCCCTCTGGCAATTAGAGCACCCGACGACGGATGACACACTACGCTATCAATATTATGGGGCATGTTTGAGGGAGGAGGTGGTCGAAGAGGAGGAGAGCGAGAGAAGGAGGAAAAAGAGAGAGAAGAAGAAGAAGGAGAGCAAGCCTAGCGGAGGGCCAGGAGTGATTGTCATGAAGAAGCGAGCGGGTGGTGTTGGTGCACCTCGGTACACAGCAACCCGATCGATGGAAAACAAGAGAAAAAGAAGACGGAGGAGCACAGCGAGCTTAGCCCGGCAGGAGTCAAGTTATTCAGCCAAGCAACCAGGAGAAGGGCCAGGTCGACCTGCTTACGTGTCGTGTTCCCGAAATGCATATCCAGTGACGTTTAGCCTCGGCCGTGGACGGAAAGGAGCGTTTGGTGCATACGTAGCGTTCGGTAGCAAGCAGGAGGCTTAGCCTCTCAAACTCATAAAAGCAAAGACCTGTCGGGCCGGTTGCGCTGTGTCCACGAATTGCCTTGTCACTTCAACTTGCGAGAAGATCGCACGAATTGACGAGACCTTCAACGGAATCCTGTGAGTCATCTCCAAGGCGTTCGGGCGACTGCAGCCAGCCATTCCCTTCGGCAAGAGTGAAGCCTGCCTTCAGCTGCGGTCGTCCCCACGAGGCAAGGGCTCATCACACCAGCAGCTTGTCTCACTTGGCTCCGGTTCCTGTTGCTGCACCGGCGAGTTGACAGTGCAAGTTGCACCGCGGAATGACTGGCGTCGGCGCACTGTCAGTGACGCCGTGTCCAACACAGACGAGTCTTGTGCTCCAGCGGATCCGCTCACAGCATCCAACCAAGACCTCCATGCACTGCGTGTTGGCAGCAACCGCTATCCTACTGAATTTGCACCGCTACTGCGGTTGCTCACCATAGCTAGCTATTGCACTAGAGCTCTACAGACTGTAGGGCCTCTAGCTCCAGTAGAGGACGGTTCCTGCTTGTACTGTAGCAAGCGCCGCAGAGCGCTTGACATGGCGGCGATTAAAAGCCCTTCGACATTGACAGCGTCCGGGCTGATCCATCAGAGAGCACTCCAAAAGGCATTTCTGTTCGCCTGAATGCCTGGGCAGCAAGCTGGCTTTCTTCGTGCAATCGAGGCAAGCGAACGCTGGTTTAACGCTGCGTGGGGTTGGCTTCGCGCGTGATCTCGCGCCCCGAAATCTGCGCCGAGGCAACAACAGCACCAACACGTTGAGAGACCAGCCTCGATGTTGTGACCGCCGCGGGAATTGATAGGAAGCGCGAAACCCTGTGACAGCTCCAAGCCGGGGTGCGTCCTATCAACTGCCCGCGGCGCTGTCGACGAGCGGCGGCGGCGACGATGTCGACACGGCGGAACCACCTCCTCGCCGCCTTGTCTAGCTTTTGAGTGCCCAGCGAATGCAACGAAGAGCTGCGCCAAGAACGCTGGGTTTTCACACCAGAGATCCACGTGGTGTCGAGCTTGGTGACTGGCTGGGCTCAGTGAGCAGGTTGTCACGTGATGGCCAGCTGGCGCCGTCATGCCCGCAGGTTTAGCGCCGCAGATGCCTTTTGAGCGCACGTGAAATGTAATGCAGCCGCAGCTATCTGTGGCGTCCATTTCCCTCAGCTCCGTGAATGTCGGGGCTCGAGCTCCCGTCATTGCCTTTGTTTACAGCAGTCAAGGCTGGTAAGCAAAAGAAAATAACTCGGTTCTGGTTGATGAAAAGCCTAGCATCGATAGGCGTCCATCCGGTACCAAATAAAGTTATCCAACGACTTCGGGCACCGCTAGCGATAAGAAGCCTCACATTCTTCTACGGTGCTGGCACTCGGGCTGTGCCGGGCTTTCCAGCAGTCGAGCCGCCCCCATCCAAGAAAGTGCCTGGCAAAATTGAGCCTCTGTTCTCTCTAAACAAGCCGGAAGACCAGGAAGACAAACAACGTTCTGCTAAAAACTGAAGTTGCTGTTCCAGTTGTAGACGGGTCGCTGACAACGCGACGACTGCATCGAGCAGTCGACCAGTTCGACATCTCCAGCATCGCATTCCTTTTGAAAGAGTCGCTTTTGTCTGTCTCGTCAAGCGAGTGCTCGAACCAGGGCGGAACGACAACGTACTTTTGAAGTATAATACAAGAATTGATGCAGCTACGCCTTCGTCTGCCGCCAAGCTCCGATAGAGGACCTCTTACCTCTCGGCAGCGGTGTCTGACCAATTTCGCCAGCACGCCAAGCAGCACTTATTTCATCTCGCCAAACCCAATCGCTTTCAGACGCTTGATTCCTGTGATCGACAGTTCCGCATCGAAACATGGCAAATCCCCTAGCGGTGTTTTCGATTTACAGCAGCAGACGGCAGTGGAGGGTTTGAGCTTATCTGAATAAGCAAAAATGCCCCAGCATGCGGAGCTATTCCTGCCCACAGCCTTCAAGACGGACACGGAAATCGCCCCGGATATTCATCAATTCATCCTCGACGCGCTCTGCCGGCATTTGATGGCTTGACCACCCTTCTTTTACTCATTTTGCAGCAACTTGATCTCCAGCTGTACATGTACATGTACAGGTAGTTTATGACCGAGCTGGCTGTTCCAGCAAGTCAAATCCCAAATCGTCTCATGTTGAGCGGTTAAAGCATTCGCAGGAAACCACTGCATTTACACAACTACAGGCTTTGGGTCCTGTAGTGTAGAGATAGCCATTGCCGTCATATTGACAACCGAGAGCTGCAGAACTTGGACTGCATGGACCACAGGAGTCGAGGAGCTGCTTTGCCGGTGTCTCAACAGCTTGTCCGGTGCTTGAAACGGCGGCCAGGTCGACAGTCTTGCTCTTGCCTTCTGACTCGACTCTTGTGCTTTCATCTGTAACAGACGAGCCGGACGGGGGATGCGTAGCTAATCATGCGTCCCACACTGCACGGTGCCACTTTGACTAGCAAAACCGGGCGAACTGATCCAGATGGCCGCTAGCATCTGCCGAGGCGGTCTCCGGTAGCGCTCCGGTTTGTTCACTTCAGCATTTGCTTCGTCGGGCTCAAGTGGTATTTCCTTCTTCTGATTGTACACGTCACCTCCACCACCACAATGGACGCCTTCCTTCAGATCTTCACCTCGGCCAAGTCGGCACCCGAAGTCTCCAAGCAGCAAAAGCCGGTGCTGCTCGCCACCGGCTCGCACCCGGCGCGCCACACGCCCGTGCAGACGCAGCCCACCGCTCAACCCGTGGAGCTGCCGCGCCGCCGCATCGCCCACTGGGACAAGAAGCGCGAGAAGTGCGCCAACTGCCAGCACATTTACCTCAAGACGCTGAGCCAGCACCCGGGCTTCTGCTCCGTGGACTGCAAGTCCAACATGGTCTACCTCGAGAAGGTCAACCGCACCATCCGCGCCATGAAGGGTGCCGTGCAGGAGCAGCGTCAGAAGAAGGAGGACGAGCAGACACAGCAGCAGAAGCAACAGCAAGTGCAGAAGGAGGAGGAATCCTCGACCGAGGACGACCTCGAAGTGGTGGATGCGGACTGCAAGACGTTCGCCGAGTTCGGCCTCGAGTCGCGTATTCTCAAGGCCAGCAACGTCGAGTGGGCCTTCAGCGCCATGTATTAAGCACGATCTGCACGAACGCAGTCGTGTTGTACCCTAACAACTATAGAGCTTCATGTAGATAGATGTATCACAGCAAATTGTACAGACGATTATTAGAAGTGTAAACCAACAACGTCGAATGCAACACCATTTTATCAACAACCACCGAGCTTCGTATGAGTGCAAAAATTCCACGCACTTGGCTCATATTGAACGGGGACGACAGATTACCTCGTGGCTATAGGACGTATTGGGCCAGCAGCAGAAGCAGCACGAGGAGTACCGGCAGCAATACGTACAAGGCCTTGAAGCTCGGCTCTGGCATGATGGACGCGAAATCCGCAGGGCCATCTAACGCTCCGCCGATCTCCATGGCACTCCACACTCCTCCGTCGTGCTCGAGGTCGCTGCCGAGGATTTCGAGCGCATTGTTGACTGCCTGGTGTACGTCTTCGTCGGGAAACACGTGGATCGTGGCGGAAAAGTGACGACTAGACCCGATCGCAGTCCGCCAGGGCACAATGCCTCGCTGAGCAAGACGCACCACACCGCCTTCCGTGAAAGCATCGTTCGGTTGGACTGCAAATAAAGATCCACTCAGTAATGAGCTCGTCGACTAGCTACGAAAGCAGTGCTTGCTTACCGTCATCGTCCTCAGCCCACCGTTCACGAGCCAGCTCCACACGTACCAGCACCGACTTGATGAAATCCTGTTTCAGGTATTTGACGGCGATATCTTGAGCGTCGGGCTCGTTCAGAGACACATAAGCGACACAGCTAATCGCTCCGTGAACGCCACCCAGCGGCTGACGACAAGCACAAACGTTTAGTTAGTACCTCTCGGCAGCAATTTCAATCTTTCGCCACCACGCTCACATCCTCGACGGTCTTGTGGGGCACCGGAGGCGTCAGCGTCATCAGGTTCATGTGCTGCACCACGGGGTCGCCTGTCGTCTTGGGCACCGCCAAGGAATCTTCCACACGTCGGAACAGCGGCTTCATTTGGGCCTCCACTTCGTTCATCCGCTGCTCCGCCAGCTCAGCTGCAGCCAGCGTCGCATTGGGCGACACGTTTACAAATGGGGTAGGTTCGTCCAAGTCGATCAGCGTGCGGTACTGCTTGAATCGGAGCTCCATAGTCGGAGACTTTTGCTCCACCGGCGCCATCTGCGTCTTCTTGACGTCGGTCACGTCGTAAAAGCTCTGGAACGCAACGTCACCGCTGGACGAAACCAGCGTCAAGTAGTGCACATCGTCCGTGACACGAATACTGGACGGTGGGGCCACCACTTCAGCCACGGCACGGAGGTAGGGAATCGCTTGATCCGCGACGTCTTGAGTCGACATCACGTACAGGCCCAGCACCGCGATGCCCCCAGGCAGCAGGCGACCCACCTGCTGCGCTACTTCTTGCGCCCATTCGACTGAGACGTCGTTGAGTCCCTTGAGTGCTTCGCCGTCCTCGCTCTCGGACGGAATGGGAACTGCTGCCAGCACGGAATCGCCAATGTTGGAAGGGCTCACTTGGCCCACCACCAGCCCCAAATCGAAGCCCGAACGAGCGATTTCCGCCCAAAAGGTAGCGACTGGATCGTCGACAATCACGTGGCGCGAACGGCTCATGCTGCGTGTGCTTGGTGGTGTCGGGGGTCTTGGTGCTGCGGCGCGAGGAGCGTGGATGACGAAAGGACTTGGCTGAAAGCGACGTCAGACTTGAAAAAGCTAGGAGCCGTATGATTGGAAGAAAAGGGGATTTCCTCTGCGCGGAAATGATTGCAATAAATTCCCAACCAAACTAAACTAAGTCTTAAAGACTATTATAAAAGTAACTCGCTCACACCTGGTAAGTCTCCAGCGGTAAGTCTCAACAGGTGTTTTAACTTCACGACGTCCTATCGATTGAGTTGCAAGTCTTAAGATAAGACTTGGGTTTTAAAGACTTATGTAGTGCACACACTTAAACCCTCTCCTCCACTCGTCAACGCGGACCGAAGCTCGATGGGGAAAAAACCGAGTGGAGCTCCGAGGAGACTGTCACGCTGTGCAAAGCATAGTTAAACACGTCACAGAACGCTATCCGAGGTGCTGGGACGAAGAAGGACACGTTTTATCAGCGTGCTTACCAGAACTGGTTTGCCAACAAGAGCACTGAAACCGATGAGCGATCCGAGACCACAGTCTCGGGAAGATGGAAGAAACTTCAACCAGGAGTAAATTTGAAGGGATTTACTCGAAGCTGATGAGTAGAGAGCGATCAGGATGCGTTGGTTTTCACGCCTTGCTGCCTTGACATCGAAATGAAAAGTGAGTAAGATTGAAAGAGAGATTAGCTAGCTGCCTTCCTGCTCCCGCTCCTGCAGCGGCGCCTTCTCCAAAGGGTCGCTCGATACGCAATCTGGCAGTGCACTACGTAAACCTCCGGCCTTGTCAGCGCTTGCAGCGTGCACTCACCGCGTGCCACGTCGTCCTCGCAGACTTGTCATGCTAGTGCTTGGCCAGGAATTGGTATGCATCGGTAACGAACTGCGTTTGCTGCTTTTCATGCGAGGCATCCCTCGGATGACTAGCAGCCTGACGGTTTGCAGATTCACCGTCAACAGGATGGAACGAAGACACGTATCTAAAAGCCGCCATGGACGTTTACTTGGAGAGACGTTTGAATTTCATGCTGCCTGGCTGGAACGTCGGGACATGCCTAAGTGCACAAGCCTACTTACAACTACCACCGGACCCTAGCGGAATGCCTCTAGTCTGCCATCCATCACATGTCCTAATGGCCAATAAGTTGCTAAAAGTTTTGCGCGGGCTGCTAAAAGCTCGTCTGCGGATGATGTCCACCTTCGCTTTGCTGTCGCTGCTGAAAAAAAAGGCTGCGACGAGGAACAGCAGCTGCACTAAAATGTATTTTCCATTGCAACGTACTAACTGCGGCTGCACTTCAAGCTGGCCCAGGGAAGGCAGCATCTGTGGACACCTGCATGCCTCAACATGAGGGAGGAAAAACAGAACAAGCTCGTGTTTAGACAGTATTTACTGCTGCTCTAACCCGTTTCTCCAAATGCGCGCCAAATGAGCTCCACTAAGTCACATTTTAACTCGTAATGCAAACTTTCATCTTGCGTAGCCTCCAGAGCTTGTGCAATATTTATGACGGTGCAAACATCGTTTGCAACAGGCAACACAGGACCCACCCATTTATTTTCGTACAAATAATCGTTGTTGCATGTGCAGTCGCCGAATTCGTCCTCAATGATCATGTTACGAAGGATAACACACGTTATCATAACGTCACCCATTATCACAGGACTCCACAGTTTACACGGAAGTCCAAGTATCCGGGACCGCTGTTGCAAGACGCCAAATGCACGCTCGACGTCCTTGCGAGCCCCATCTTGAATTGCAGCATAAGGCTTTCGCTTTTCATTGTCGGATTCTCTGATAGGGTTTTGGGAGATTGCCCATGACGGATAGATTTCGTCCGTAGGATAGTACGGCTGGCAGCTTGGGCGTTCTGCTAGACTAAAATGCAGAGCGTGGATTCCAAAAAATAATTGGTAGGTTGGCCTGCATGCATTGGACTTGAAAGAATTGTCCAAAACACCGTGTGCCGCCCATGAAACCCGAGTGGCCCGACGGTTGGGAATCCGTCAATACTTCTCTACTCTCTTGTCAGGATAATACCGGGCAGCATTTCAAGGTTCACTCGTCTACGACCGTGAAGTCCCAAAACAACAAGGTCCTGAGTAAGAAACAATATGCCAAGGTGATTCCTACGAGCTTCGGGGTATATACAAGAAGTATGTGTGCGCGTGCGCTGTAGATGTCCGCAAGGATAAAGCTGACAGCTGTTCAGCTACGTTCTCAGCGACGGTGGCAGAGAATGCATCAGGGGATTTCCAGATTAAGTTCTCTCGGTACGACTTGTCGCATAACCACCCGCTTGCTCCGTCTGGTGACAAGGGTGGAGTCATCACGAGCCGCGTGGATGAAAGCGCTAATCTGCAAGCCCTGCTTGACTCTTCGTCATCATCAGACGCAGTTGGGACGGTGTCCTTGGGAGCATGAGTGTCCTGGAGACCACGGCTGCAAGAATCGTCATAGTGATTGCAAATTCCCACGAGTAGCAGGCAATGGTAAAGGCTCTCCAGGAGTGTCTCGAGGTGGGTTTCGTTAGGGTTGACCCCTGCGTAACCTCAGCGTGCACCACACCGGACGACGCACAGCGATACGGCACCAAAAGAATGAAAAAAGGGCATGCCGAGCGTCTAGACAAGCCCCAAGATGCCGGCACCACAGAAACCGTCGACAGAGACCGCGCTCAACTCCCTCGCTGCTGTCCGATGAACAGGGCTTCGCGTTCGAGGACTTGCTACAGCAGTTGGAGGTCAGTCGGTTTACGCCGGTAAAGACCGAGGCTTCCTTTGCCTATTGTGTCGATGAAGACCCCAGGATCTTGCCGCACTTATAGCGTTGGAACCTCTCCGGAATATTCCTGGCTACCCATTTGCTGCTCAACACCTGGGCAGTTTCAGGCGGGACGCATGGCTCAGCGATACAAACATGCAGGCAATGATGAGCTTCGTTGGTAACATTCGCTACACAAACGACGGCAAAAGATAAAGGTCGGTCTGGTGGACCCGGTATATCCCCAGATCACCGACGAGCAAGAGCGCAAGAGAGTAGTGTTCCGGACCGACCCTTTCTCCAGTGCAAACACTGTCGTCTTAATCCCTGTCCACATCCGTAACCACTGGTGTGGAGCAGTTGTGGACGTTCCGGGAAGGTTAGCTACGTTTTCGACCCTCTGCAGCAGAAGACAACGTACGAAGAGGTCGAAAAGATTATCACCGCGCTATTTCCTACCTAGCTAGACGGCTTCAGTACCGAGAGATACCAGTGCATGCGCCGAGAAGACAGTGTGAGCTGCGGAGTGTCGACTCTCGTCTTCTTCGAGTGCTGCGTGCGGGCCGTCCCAACGATAGGGATCTCGCGGTTCAAGCTCCCATGTCTTCGTTTCAGGGGCCTTGAAAACATTCGTTACACGGAAGACGGCAAGAAAATTAAAGTCGACCTTGTGGACCCGATGTATGCTCAGATCAGCGACGAACAGGAGCGCAAAGGGTGGTCTTTCGAACTGGCCCCTTCTCCTGCGTCAACACCACCGTCCGAGTCCATGTCCACATCGGATACCCTGGTGTGAAGCAGTGGTTGATATTCTTGGGAAGCTTGTCCACATGTACAAAAAAGGCCTCGTAGACGAAAGGCGAAAAGGTCTCGGCGCGCTCTTTCCAACCCATATAGATGCCTACTGTAAGGAATCTCACAAAGGGGACGGTTAGAGCTGTGATGGAATTGTCCTCTTCTTTTCAGATGCCACGTACGATGGACACCATTTCCCGCTTCAAGCACGGCTCATAACTTCTTCAGTCACCAAAATTATGTGATCGTTGAGCCCTACACCACAACTAGTAACAGTAATTGAATGCGTACGTCTACGATTTAATCTTATGTTACATACGGAGAGGGTTACACTGTAATTTTGTGGTGTTGATCGTTCATGACCAGAAACGAGGTTGTGACAATTCTCCGTATGCGTTTCTATTTAGACTATATCTCGAGACCAGGCCGCTTCGGGACCCTGGAACAACCTTTCATCGCTCCCGACGGGCAGACTCCAATGAAATCATGCGCTACACAACTTTGCGACATAAACACAGTATACGCAGCTTTACGAATTTGCGGTTATATAATCTGCATTTAATACGCACGCTGTGCTATAAAAGAGATGTGACACAGCGTCTCAAAGGAGTGTTGTAGCAAGATTATGTTTGTGCACGATATTTCTACTGCATATCAAACGTGTTGTGGTCTCATCGGTTTTGCGAAGGAGTACTATCGGGACGTGTAACTTTGTTCATTTGAAGCCATTCTGACTCTTAACCCCTGTGCTCCCGTACCCTGTATTATACAGAATAATTAGTACGACAGGATCTAAGGTTTTTAGTTTATTAAGAGTTTTGTATAGAGAGGGAATCGGGTAAATTCACATAGAAGGACTGTGAGGGAAGCTATGCGCACATTTTCCGCGATACAAAAAGCGCAGTATAAATGAGTGGGATGTAGCTGGCCTCAGTGTGGAAAAGCGCCGATCGCAATGAATAGCGGGGAGAAGGCGTTCAAACGTCTGTGGAAGGAGCTCCTACCCGCTGGCTGGAAGACTCGCAAGCGTTCTGGTCTTAGTTCAGATTGGGTGTACGTGAAGCCATGCGTGAAAGGGCGTCTAGACTAGTGTTGTTATCTACCAATGGTATTAACGTGAACATCGTTAATACCCAATTACCTGTACTATTAACGTTTGGTAATACCGCGGGTAATATGAAAATTACGAATCTATTGCGAATATTTCAGAGCGAGACGAGAGGCGAAGCGCGACATCGCCGCGCTGCGAACGTAGCTGTTCCTGAGCTGCGCTGTGTCAGCGGTGGTGGGAAGGTCTGTGACGAGATATCCATGGGCTTGGATCAACCGCAGCAAAGCCATACCTCTTTAGTGTGCGCTCATGATCACCGTCATGGGGCTGTTGTACGCCACGATGTTCTTTCAGCTCGACCCGACAGAGATTCAGGTGGCCATGGCTATCCTCTTCGGCAGCATGTTGTTCCTGTCGCTCGGTTAGGCTTCGCAGCTTCATGACAGCTCGTGAAATCTTCTACAAGTAACGCGGAGCGAACTTATTTGACAAGGGGAGCTACGTATTCGCCAACTCAGTCAGTCAGCCACTGCTTTGCATCGCAGGGATGCTCATTTTCGACACGTAGGTGTACTGGATGTGCGGCTTTGTGTCGGAGGTGCTCGGGTTCTTGCTGTTCCCGCTGTTGCTTTTCGCGACAAGCTTTGGACTGGGCCCTCTTCTTCGTTGTGGTGGCTGCTGGTCCCGATATCAACATCGCGACTCACATTTCCAAGGCTGCCTCGACGTTGACCTTCAGCATCTTCGCGGGTTTTACCACCAGCGAGAGCCAAATCCCTGCCTACTTCATCTGGTTATACTGGATCACACCGATCTCCTGGATGCTCCGTTCTCTTGGCATTATCGAGTACCAGTCGTCTGCGTTGGACGTCTGCGAGTACGGAGGAGTCGGCTACTTCTCGACCGAAGGCGTCACTATGGGCAAATACTATCTGCAGTTATTTGTGAGATAGAGAAGGTGTGGACCCTCTACGTCTCATTTACATGGTAGTCTTCTACGTGACGTGCATGACGCTCGGCTACCTCGCGCTGGAGTACAAGCGCTACGAGACGCCTGAAAATGTCGGCGCTACCAAACCAGTCGACGCCGAAGACGCTTACCGTCTCACTAGCACCCCTACAGCTCGCAGTGCGGAGAAGTCTTTGACCGCGAGTGAAGTGATGATGGGTGTAGCGTTCCGCAACATGACGGTCACGCCGGTGACGGTGGCGGTCAAGAACTTGCGTTACTCGGTGCCGAAGTCGTCAAACCCGAAGGAATCGATTGAATTGCTCAAGGGGTCAGCGGCTTCGCTCTACCAGGTAAAATGACGGCTCTATTGAGAGCTTCGGGGCTGGTAAAACGACTTTGATGGATGTGATTGCCAACCGCAAGACCGGCGGCAAGATCGCCAGCGAGATCCTTTGAACGGATACGAGGCCAACGCGATTGCCATTCGACGATGCACGGGATTCTGTCAGCAGATGGACATCCACTCGGAGGCGTCGACGATCCGCGAGGCCCTCACCTTCAGCGCATTCCTGCGCCAGGGCGCCAGTGTGCCAGACAGCGCCAAGTACGCCTCGGTCGAGGAATGTTTGACGCTGCTGGACATGCACGACATTGCCGACCAAATCATTCGCACCAGCTCTACGGAGCAGTTGAAGCGCTTGACGATTGGCGTTGAATTGGCAGCTCAGCCCAGTGTACTGTTCCTTGACGAGCCCACGAGTGGCCTAGATGCTCGCTCTGCCAAGGTCATTATGGACGGAGTTCGTAAGGTGGCTGACTCTGGCCGTACCATTCTCTGCACGATCCACCAGCCGTCCTCAAAAGTCTTCTTCTTGTTCGACAGCCTCCTCCTGCTGAAGCGTGGAGGTTTTGTTCTTCGACGATTTGGGCCACAAGTGCAAGCACTTGGTCGACTACTTCGAAGGACTTCCTGGTATGTCACCACTGCCACCTACGTACAAATCCGCGACGTGGATGCTCGAGTGTATTGGTGCTGGTATGTCCAACGACTTGGCTGACGGCATGGACTTCGTATCAATTTTACAGGCCAGCCAGCAGAAGCAGCAGTTGGACCACACTTTGAGCTCGGAAGAAATCGACAAACCTTCTGCCGACGCCGCGGAATTGACCTTTGCCAGAAAGCGACCGGCAGCGTCAGTGACCCAGACGAGATCCCTCATCAAGCACGTTTACTTGCGCATGTAGGCGTTTCGATGATGTTGGCGTTGCTACAGACCGAGTACAACACGGCCAAAACCATGATGGTCTCCCCTCTGTGCCAGACGATTTCCGAGGTGATATCAGATTCAAGCAACACAAACTCAGCGCAAGAAAAACGAAAGACGCCTTTGTTGTTTCAGAAATTATGGAATACGCTTATGCAGTTTGGACAAGATAACTCACTGATTGATCGGCACTTTTATTGATCGCGTGACGATGGGGTAGCTGCGGATGCTCTTTCGTCATGTGGTATGAAGCAGGTTGCACTTGGTGGTGTGCGGCGAAGTGATGATCTTGTTGGCGTGTGGCGCAGCGACGATCTTGGAGGAGTGCGCTGCTGTGTTTGCTGTGAGAATGTTCGAAGTGGAGTTTGTGGGGGCGCGCAGTGATGTGATGCTTGAGCGGGACGTGGCGACCTGCGAGGCGTGCAGTGATGCGATGCTGGAGAGAGTTGATGTGGCGCTCTGCGAGGTGTATCGTCTTCTCTAGCATGTGGGCTGCGATGATCACCAAAACGGCTGTCTGTCCGACCAAAAAGTGCACGCTGTCGTGAAGTGTCGGAGCGGGTGCGACCGATACCGTCATGTCGCCGTCTCGCGCCAGAGTCTTGTGGTAATTCATCATCGAACTCCTCGAAGTTATCACTGTCTGATGGGATTGCATCACCGTCCAAGTAGTGGATTTCGCTGGCGGATTGTTTGACCTCCGAATTTGAGTAGATATAAGCGAGCTTCTCAACATTAGCTGGTTTCAGGCGATTCCGGCGTTTGTTGTGGATGAATGAGTGGATACTCCACGAGCGCTCGCTAGCAGCAGAAGACGTCGGAATGCTCAATACACGTGCAGCAAATTGCTTTACCTGGGCAAGCATCCTCATATCTTTGAAAAGTTTGTCTTGGTACATCCACCAATCGATCGGAGTGTACTTGGCATTTTTGTTCAGTTTGTCTGCCTTCCACCCGCGCTTCTTTCGGGCGAAGTTGGAAACGGCACTGTGAAATTTCCTTGCGGTGATTCCCGGGTTAAATCCAACGCGCTCGGCCAGCTGTACACAGCTATTTACGGCATTCTCAAAGTCTCCGGGTTCGAAATCAGCGATTGGTTTTGTCGGATCCAGCAAAAACGCTGCTAGTGTTGATTCGCGCTTGATTTCAGACCATCGGGAGTGGATGAAAGCCCGTATTTTTCCCAGAATGGTCGGGTCCATTCCATTTGTTTGCTGGTAGTAAATGTCGTTATGGTACAGACCCCGAAAATAATGGTATACCATTGACAAGCAGCATCCATCCTTCTCCAGACAGCGCAGAGCGTCAATTATGGGGTTTGTTAGACGCAATACAAGCCGTGCTTTCATCCAGAAATTTCCATCCGCGAGTGTTGTCTTCACACGATTCAGCTTCACAACAGCGTCTTTGTAGCGCTCCATGAGGCCGTCATCAGCGAACAGCTCCAACAAGATGCCTTCGTTCGAGGCTACACTCGAAATACAAGCAGTCTTTGAGTACCATCGAGTTGATACAGGGATGGTCAGGACCCGACATCGCTGGTGGCGTTGGTCGTTCATTCGATGCCGCTGCTTTTCGCGAAAGCGATACAGAAGGGCTGGCCGCTTTCGAACGAATTTTACTATGCCCACCGCTTTTGCAAGTACATCTTTTAAGTCATCAATAGAGAACAGGTCTTTTAGCAGCAAGTTCAGGGTATGTGCTGAGCACCCGTTGCAGGTCACCGCTGGCAGCTCTTTCGTAACAAATTCCCAGGACTTCACCATATTCGACGCGTTGTCGGTCACCACAGCGCACACACTGCCCCGTATAGCATCTTCAACCTCTCTGATAACTTTGATTAGGGCGGAGGCCATGTACTCACCCGTGTGCCTGTCATCGCGAGTTGGTACAGATGACCAAAACACTGGCCGTATAAACGGCGATGTCACCATGAAGTTGACGATGCTCTCGCTGTTTGGGTCTGACCACCCGTTGCTAACAACAGCGACATTATCTTCGTCACGCAGCTCTTCGATAATGTCCCGCTTTTCCTGTGCGTAGGCCTCATCCAAAAGCGTCGTGGACAAATGCTGGCGCGATGGCAAAGTCATTCCGGGACGATACTTGGTCAAAATGTGCTGAAAATGGGGATTTTCGATAACGCGAAATGGAATGGCCGTTGAGTAAAATGCTGCAGCAATTTCGCGATGGAATTGCTTCTTCTCCGCTATCGTAATTGGCTCTTGTGCGGCAGGAGCGAATGAGACTTCTTCGCTTCGAGATTTCTTCCGGGGTGTCCTGTCGACCTCCTCGCTGTTTGGGAAACCGTGCCGTTTACCCAGCTGCTTGTCTCTCCTGTCGTACTCGTCCAGATGATGCTGACACTTTCTTCGAGCATCATGAGGTGCTTCAACGCAACCAGCAATATGGCCGACCAGGTTCTTTTTGGCTGAGCATTCTTGTACTCTCGGCCGCAGTACTTGCACAAGACATCCGGGTGTTGCTTCTTGGGCGTCGCTCTCCTCGGAACAGTGACAGTGTAATGGGTCCACACCTCGTGCTGTGGCGGTGGCATCGCGCCGAGCTCCCACGCGTCTGCTGAGCTGCTGCTTGGTTGGATCGAGGTGTGTTAAGATATGAGGGCGCGCGCTGCAGCAGCAGCAAACTTCAACATTGATTCGCAAGCGCCCGAATCTTTCACGACACACAGTGCCACCATGTTGTTAACAATACTAACGAATACTAACGTGGTAATACCAATTTTCGTTAATATAAAAGGTAATATGCGACCCAACACTAGTCTAGACCTCTCCAATAAAGGACAAGATTATTTTGGCGGTAAGTCGATTTATATTGTACTTTGCTTGCGCTCTAGTGCTAATATTTTTGTTGTAGGTGGATTATGCCAGAACCTCCAACATACTGACCGTCGATGCTGTAGCACCGATTTCATCTCTTCGAGGCGCTCTGGGTGTGGAAGGTCGACGACTCGAGCTTGCCGCGGCAGCAGAGCCTTCGATGCCTGCTCCGCCTGCTGGAGGACGTCAGCAAGATCAAGCACAGCTCTCTCACGTAGGACGTCGTGTTGAGCGTTGGGGTTGACGCCCCCACAGTCCTGCATGCCTCCCTCAAACCCACGACTGCCGCCACCGCCGATTGCTTCTCCGTCACCTGCTGAATCGACAGCTCCACGTCTGCGTAATTGCCAGTTCCACTGGTCTCTATTCCGGCTTCTACAGAGTTGCCAACTCCACCGTCTACAGAATTGCCAGCTTCGACAAGGCGCCATTATCGTGGTGAGCGGATCAAAGACGACGAAGCAATCAAAGGCGAAGACCATGACGAACCTATCGAATTGTTTTACGGGAAGCCTTCTTGGATGCGCTACGTCGCGAGGTCCTTGACACTGCTTCCGCTGAAGCGGAAGCAGTGGGCTGATGAGCCCAGCCCAATAAAGATTATTGTCGCATTGTCCGAACCGGTATTACCGGTATAGCCAAAACCTACATACACTGTTCAAAACATTTAGTGATAGTGGGAATATAGTGTTAGTTTTGAATGAGTGTTATTAACAGTAGTATGTGTGAGACCTTGCAGCCATAAGAAACTAACACTATTTTCGTGCGAAATGCAAGGCGGCTTTTCACACTGACGCACCACTTCCACGCTCACTCGCGGTCTCTGATTTACCTTTCCTTTCTACTTCACCAACCTCACCAACTTGTCCGGCACCGCCAACTCCGATTCACCCCGATTCACCTGCCCGATCGACGCGGCCCTATCTCATTGTGAGTGCGATGCAGAGAGCTCAAAACTTTGCGGAACGACGTTGACTAGAGTGCTTAGCCCAGAGCACCTCCAACAATGAGGGCATAGAAGCCGTGCGAATGGTTGAAGAGATCTCTTCGGACACATCCTAAGCATCCGACAGCGAAGCAGCAGCGCCGACAGTAGCAGCAGAAGAAATAGCAACGAAGGCTGGAAAACGGAAGCATCAAATTCAACAAGTTGTTCCAAAAACTGAAAAGCTTAAAGTTATTCGGTGGGTGATTCAGCCGAGCAAAGTCAACAGGAAGTTCCTGTATAAACGCACGACAGACGCGCTTCCAGAGTGCTTTCGTGCTGCCTCTGCCTCATCCAACTTTATGAAGATATCACGATGGTGGAGTGACCGTGAGCGCTTTGTGAAAGCGGGTGAGGAACAAGATAATCGAATGTCTGTTCAACTATTTAGCCTGGTGTCCGCAAGCACATTCTTTTGAAAGCCTTGCCTGGACGGGGACGGCAGCGTGACCCGTGGACCGAGTGGCTGCAGAAGGAGCTACTAGATGAGTTCCATCGTTTGCGTAAAGCTGGATTGAAGCTCTTGCCATCCGTGCTGGTTCCTGTCGCTCGCTACCTGCTCATTATTACGCCCATTTCCTAGGAACCCTGTATCAGTTGACGTCGAAGCAGAAACAGAAGACCAAGAACTCAGAGAAGCTGTCGTATAGACTAACTGAAGGATTGCTATCTGTGAGTAACTCTAATTGGTGTGACCTTGACACAGCTCCTGTGTTGAAGAATAATGTTGTTAACGCTAAATGCTGTGAATAGTGTAGTTGTTAAGCTTCATCTTTCCGAGTAAAAACCACTCTGTCGCCAACTAGTAGCTGTCATTCAGTGACTTTGGATGCAGGCGCGATAGGTGCGGTGCCTCAACCTTGGAATCATCTTCTTTTTTACAACGATTGCCTGCCTCAACCTGACCATTTTTCGAAGTGGGTCGAAAACTAACTTTTCCAAAATAGATATGAAGCATGGTAAAACTGTGTCAATACATCGTGTGATGGTATAAAAACATAGTGGGCTAGGTTGTACCGCGGAAATGGCGTCCATTCACCTTCTATTACGTGATATGTAGGAGGTGGCAAGTTCAGAGTTTCGAAAAATTGTCGGTATGTCTCTAAGTGTTTCGTTAAAATGATGGCACCTTAGCCAAAACTAGTTATATATATTCAATCACGGAGCTTTCAATATTGCCTAGACGTTTGTGTTAAGGTGTCTATTCAAGTGTAGCACTCTAGATGCCCCGCTAAAAGCATCTTCTTGAAGAAGAAAAAATGACTAACTACTGACATGCTATATCTTCAGGAAATGTTATTATTTTTCTTGGAGAACTAGATACGGCATGGATAGCCCAAGAACAAAGACGCCATATGAAAATAATTCCAATCGAACGAAATTCTTATTTCGCCTATGGAGAAGTCGAAACCATTTCGCTCGGAATGCCATGTTTGGCCTACAATAATTCAATAACCAAAACACATCCGATCATGCGACTGCCCCCACTTCTCTCAGAAAAACGTCAATTTAATGGCATAAAAATATTGTGAGCTAATTTACAATACTGGAGCTTGTAGTTTTCGGGCTACCCCGATGAGTCAGGCAATCCCTTGTTAACAAAAGTTGTTATCCAGTTTCTTGTGCAATTCACAGTTCGCTTATTAGACCTTTAGAACTGCGAGACGATACCGCGAGCTGTCGGCGGACAGTCCTCGAGAGCGGTGGCAGCGACGTTGCCATAGAGATCGCCCATGGCGATACCGAAGAGCGCACGCACCCACAGAAATTGCGTGTACGGTTAGCAGAGGCCCGTGGCGAGTTAGAGGATGATGAAGAGCACGTTGTTGAACACGAAGGGCCGTTTGCGACCCCACCGATCATTGGCGATACCGAAGGCGATGGAGCTGATGGACCGCAGCATGAGGACGAGCGTGATGCCCCATGTGATGTCGGTCTTGGACTTGCGGCCAGCTCCGTGATGGTCGGTGAAGAAATCGAAGACGTCCCAGGACCAAGGTGACCAGGATCTGCATCCATTTGCAGGCGGTTCTGCAGGCTTGAATGGATTCTCGACCATGTTCATGGTTGGCTTGCCCTTGGCTTACCGCCCAGAGCCTTTGCCGGCGACTACGCGGTGCGTTTGAAGTGGCAAGGTTGAGTACCATTCTGCACAAATATATAATCTAACAGCTATTTTCATCGCTTGGCGTAGACCTTCTTTCCGCTGGAAATACTCTTCACCTCGAGGACCGATGTGAAGGCGCTGTTCGAGCCATCTAGCTAGTCGTCCTCGATAGCGCGCTTCTAGGCAGTGGCTCATTGCTGCCGCCAAACGCTTCAATGACTGCGCCGAGCTTGCTACGCATCCAACGCGTAGGAAGGGTATATCAACCCGCTCAATAGACAGTCTGTAGACGCGGCGCTGATCTCTATCTAAGCTGCGTCGATGATAGAAAGCTCACGGGTGGGATCTCCGTCGAGCAGACGTGTACATCAAACCATTGCCGAAGCAACTTCACGTGGCATGAAAGCACACTCTGGCAAGCGTGTTGGCCCAAGCTGGCGCCGCCCAGCGTCGCATACAGCTATCCAGGATCGGGGAAAGCCATGGTTCTCCAGGAACTTTCGCTCTGACCGAGGAAGGAGGAGCAGCTTCCGATGGATAGGCAAACCCAAGCAGCAAAACCACGCAGAGGCAATCGCAGCCATGTTGCTGCGCGGTAGACATCGATGCCGGGGCCAACCACAGGACGCACTCATCGTCGAGGGCTGCCGGTCCCCCACGACGGCCAGGGCGCTGCATTTGACACCGCGTCGAGCCGCCCCACCGCGTCCTTTGCCGATCCCGACGGCAGCCGTGGGACCACCTCCCTTCTTCTCCATGGGCGCTGAGCAGCGCACGAGGCCATGATGACCATCGACTCTGGCCGGGTCTGACGTCGCGCCTCTGCTTTGGCGAGCGCAGCCGGCCATCGGGAAGCACAGCTCCGCTGCAAGACTCCATGGAGGAGGGACCGCCCTTGCTGCTTCGTCTGCCGTTTGACGGACGTCGCGACGGTGTACCAGTAGTCTCCATTGACGAGGTCGGAAAGCTGAAGTTGGCGGCCTGTCTGTCGGCAGGTGCGCCGGGCTCCGATGGACTGGCCAACAGCGCCGCAGCACTGGAACGGGGCAACTCGCGGCTTCTCTCGGCCTCAAGCGCTGGTGATTTTTTTTTGGCGTCGCCGCGTCGTCGAGCAGTGCCGCCGGCGTCGCAGATGAGCTTCAAGGGCCCTTACCGCTCGGCTCGAAGCCAAGTCTGCTTGGCGAGCCGCTGCGCTGCCACGTCGGCAGCAAGCGAGTTTGAACATCACGATCGGACGCTCGCCATCCTGTTTGTCCGGACAGCGTTCCGTCTCGCGTCGTGGAACGGCAGCCGGTTATTCCGTGTTGATCTGCTCCACGCCGGACAAGAAAGCGGGCTGCGAGGCAGCAGCGCCGCCGCTATGCAGACTCAGACGGCGCAGCAATCCACGGCGACGCTCTTGGCGCTCCCGGGACCGATCCGCTCCCTGCAATCTTTTCGCCACGTCGACGTTGTTGCAGTTTGCCTCAAAGCTGCTCGCCGGCCAGTGGAAAGGCATCCATCCACTCGCGGCCCTGCTCAATGCGCTGCTTGGCAACAGCCTGCACCACCTGAAAACCGAAAGGCTCCGGTCTTGAAAACCAAACCGTGCTACAGTACAGCAGTGTATGGTGCACGGCACCAAACGCCAATGCAATGGACGAACGCAAGCAAGAAAAGACTCGCGAGGAATGAAAGATCTCTATGTGCGGCGGCGTATTTACATGCCGCTTATACTGAATGCACTTTGCTACATCTCACGTTGCCCAATTCGTCTATCGTGAGGCTCTAGTTTTACAGGGGGCTTGATTAGTACATGGCGCTGAAGGCCCACTCGACGTTGAAGGCGGCGGCGGCGCGGACATCCACGCCAAAGTCGGCGAACGACTGCGACTCGTTGACGCTGCGCGCGACGATGTTGGGGAGCACCGCCTTCTGCGCCACTTCGACTTGCTGCAACTCCTGGCGAGGAGCTTGCTCTTGCTGTCGCTGCTGCTCGTCCACGACGACCTTCATGGCGCGGATAGTGTGGTCGACCTTCTGCAGGTAGTTCATGTTGGACTTGCAGTCCACCGAGCAGAAGCCCAGGTGCTGGCTCAACGTCTTGAGGTAGATGAGGTCGCAGTTGGCGCACTTCTCGCGCTTGCTGTCCCAGTGGGCAACTCGACGCGGCGGGAAGCGACGCCTTCGGTCGAGCTGGTCTTGGTCGGAGAGGAGCCCATGGAGGTCTCGAACTTTTGCAGACACGCGTCCATTGTGGTGGTCGTAAGGTGAAGATGAAAAGCACTTGGGCGACAGACGGCAAATCCAAGACT
>JAAVTG010000189.1:0-63661 GCA_011947345.1 Phytophthora quininea | reverse complement strand
ATTGAGAATGACAGTAAGGACATTCCCGACATCCATCTGATAAACGATTATTTCTTTCCGGATAGCGCGAGTGTGAATTACTATACTGGTTGCTCACACTTCCCAGAGACCCCCAGCTGACATTAATCAGCGGATCGTCGCTCTACACTGAGATAACCCGTACGTGCGGATTTTGATACTCGGCGACGTCGCAGGAGCTTTCTGGCATATGTACCTACATGCCGACAATGAAATCTGGCTAAAGGTTAGTGTTACGATCTAACGAGTTAATCTTTCTAGCCATACGTCACTGTTCGATGTTGCTTTAAAAACCGTAACTGTTGTGATTATCGACGATGGTCAAAGTTCTGAGGATACTGGATAAACTTTGCAGCTCTGTCTTTTATGTATTTATAAATTTAATGAAGGCACAAAGCTTAACGAATATATGTTAAAATTGTAACAGCAATGAAATTGTAGTTGCTGTTATCACAGATCGCAAATAAATAGGAGTAGGGAGGCAAAAATGACAGGAGAAGTGGCGCTGTCGTATAGGCTATGTGTTTGTTTGCAAGAAGACGCTACTTTGGTTCAACGACGGAGGTTAACTTTCTTGTTCATGAGGATACGGTGGAATTTTATGTATCACCTCCATTCGGTTGGAAGTATTCACACGGATTAAGACGCCCAAAGATCCCGAAACCAATCTATTTTCTCAGAGGACGTACTGCATAACTGCTGTGGGGATTTAATGGCGTTTCCTGGATCTTCGTAACGAACGCTGTTTGGAAAAACATTTTGGAAAGCAAAGTCCATTTTCTAGTGGTAGCCTTAGAGATACCGTGTTGCTGCTTCGATGATCATAACAACTTTTCCCGCGCACTATTTAACTTTAGGTATATTTAAGATCGTCTGGTTCGCGCCGCCATTCATGATGCGGTGGAGGATATCGATCAGCGCTGTAAGAGTACTGCAACTGGTTTTCGCGCGCCTAAGGGGATTTGAATTCGTGGCAGACACTAAGCCAATCGCACCGCGAAGATTACAACATGAAAGGACTATATTTTAGCTATCTCTAGATGCAAGGACACCGATAGACCTATCGATCTAACGCCGCAACACGAATCGTGAGAAAGCACCTAAAACGAAAGTTTTGAAAATTGTTTACCAGTTTCCGCGCATTTCGTATAGTGAAATCAAGTCAAAGTGATAGATACCCGAAATTGGTTACCGATCCTGACAACAACTGCACAAACGACTTCTCGGAAGCTGTGACCCTCTCCTCGATTCCATAGGCCATTGGACACGCGTTTCCTGCACCAAATGGACTTGCTGGTGTCCCTGTTGGATCTACTAGGGCTGAAATATCGGTCGCCAAAGTCGGTGTGTCGGGCAGCTGGAGGATGTTGAAGTTGCGATCTTGACTGCGATCTGCAGTACTTGAAGCCGATTTTTGCATTCTCCGACTGGTGTTTGTGCGTGTGTAGGATCATCGCCAAAAGCGATGATCCTTTGAGCTTTTGACGAGCTCTTCGAGTTCCTTTGCCTTCTTTTTAGCATCCTTCGCTACTGCTTTCTGTTGTTCGCGTGCAAGTCGAGCCGCCTTCTTTGCTTCGCGTTCACACTTGCGCTCTGCTTTTGCACGCTCGTTATCTTGCTTGCGCTCTGCAGCTGCCTGTTTTCGCTCTGCTTTTTGACGTAATTCATCCTCTTTCTCGCGAGCTTTGAGTCTAAGTTCATCACCTTCTCCACGTCAACAGGCCACATCCCAGTGCTCGCCCACGAGCTTGCTCGGATGGATGGTGTCCACGGTCGGGTTGTTGATTTGTTTACCAACGCGGGGTGTGGTACTTTTGCACGTTAGCTGCTCTTGAGCCTACTGCCCACTCGTTGATAATGTGCCGCCATTGCGACTTGAACGCTCAAAAGTAACCATCATCCAAAGGTTGAACGAGGTGTGTGGTGTGCGGAGGTAGAGAAAGAACCAAGATGTCATTGGTTTTATATTTCTCCAGGACTTCTAGAGCGACGTGGGCGCTGTGGTTGTCGAGAATCAGTAGAACAGGTCGTGCTTCAGGTATGCTCTCCACGAAAAAGTCGATCCAGCGGCTGAAAACTTACACGTCAATGAAATCATTCTCCGTACAGGTGCCCCTGCTGCCGGCAGGAGCATCCACGCCAATCCAATCTCTCCGGAATTGCTTGATCTTGAATATGAACAGCGGTGGTAGCACTGCGCCGGCTGCACTAACCGTCCAAAGCACTGAGGTGTTTTCTCGGTTGGGCCCACGTTTTGTGGCTACAGAAGTAGCCCCTTCCTTGCTAACACTCACACAGGCGGCCCTCCTTGTGGATCCATTCCAGTCTCATCGCAGTTGAATATCCTTGTTGCATCAATGGATGGATTTTGTTTTAACGTATTTTGATACTTAGTAAAGAAGTACCGCATGTCGTCTTCGTCAAATGCATCCGCTCTCAAGCGGTCTAAGATGCGTGCTTTACGCATGCTCAGACGATCACTGTGACGAAGGATAAAAGCAGCGATCCACTTGTCGGACGGACCGGAACGAAAGAAGGTATGTCTTCTACCGTCGCGACAAATATCCAGGATTCTAGCCTTGAAATGGAGACGGGTAGCAGGATATCCTCTACCGTGTAGATCAAGCAGAGCCTTCACAATGCCTTCCTCTTCTTCAGGCGAGATGGCACTCTGAGGTCCTGACTTGGTTCCCACCGCCGACCTGCCTGCGAGATAATCTTGCAATGTAGACTCCGGGACGTTATACGTCCGAGCCGCTTCACGAATTGACATCTTCTTCGCGCCTTTCGTCTGGCTGTTGCGGTACGCCGACAAAGCTGCCTTTATCATGCTTGGCATCCATTTCTTCTTGGCATGAGCCACCTTCGACTTGTTGATGATCACCATCCCTGGGAATCGATGTTGAGCGGACCGTTGGGGTGTTGCTGCTGCTGCTGGCGAGTTGGAGAATGGTCCGAGTGCACTGCTTAGCGACGAACCAAGGCGGAATGGACGTGCAGGTAAACATACGTGCCAGCATCGCCAAGTTTAGCAGGAACAGCATGCCATCCCGTATATTTTTATATGAAATATAGCATGGCAAAACGTCGTAAGGTTGGCTTCAAGTGCGCGAGAAATGGTAGTGCGCGAAAATGGGGGACAATACCCTTACAGGGATGTTGTCGAAGACAAACTGTATTACGGGAACATCTACAGGCATCAGTTTAGTTCAATGTAGATCTGTTTTTATACTCTTTAAGCTATGCAAAGGAATGGTGCAACTGCTTGCCAGTATGGTGCACACACGCACATCAGCATACAACACTCAACCGGCTATGAGAAGCCCAACAGGGGCGTACAGTCGCCACTGCCGCTAGGATAAGAGAAGGCTGCTGCGCCAACAGAGGAGCCAGCTCACTTCAGCCGAGTAGAACCCCAACAGGGTGTTGTGAACAATTATATATTCAAATTAGCTGCGGAGTTCTTGCGGTCAACCATGCCTTTTGTAGCTGTTGTTGTTATGCATAGATTGTTTTGTGTTAATCTTCTTTAACAGACCGATGTGAACAGAAATGATATTGGTGGGGCACCTTCACGTAAACTCGCTTCATTTTGATACTAAGGGCTCATGCTATAACATAAAGTCCTGCCAGCAGACAATGTCAACAGATCCTGAATTGTTTTCCTTCGGAGGCACCGAGTGCACTCAAACATAACTAAGTACCTGTAACGCAAGTAATTAAGAAGGCGGGGACGCTTCGAAACGTTTTTTCTCTTACTCTTTCGCAATACAAGAGTACCAGTTTTGGCTTGAAATAGGATATGCTACTCTCATTTAACAATCCCAGCTATGACAGTGTAGGAGTGTCAGTTCTTTTATTTTCAAAATCCGGCCTGCGTTTGCATTTGCGCAAGCGTGCCACCGTTCTCGTAACGGATGAGTGCTGCACAAGTAAGCTGCGGAGCAGAATTGGGACGGCTTGCAGTCTCTTCTTCATATAAGCACCACGTTTTTCTTGCTTCTACAAGTTCCTGGTGGTGCTGCTTGTAGCCCACTCGATCGTCGTGTATAAACCCAGTCAGAAAATCTATGTCACCGCAATAGTTTGGGCCTCCACATTTGGAGAGAAATCACTAAAGCCCATGATGCAATTGGATAGTGAGTCCACGGCAACGAAAGAGCGAGCAAGCTGGAAACCTTTCGGCCTACAATTACTTACTAACGATGAACTGTGATTTGATACTTTGTAGGCCGGTGGGGAGTGGCTTCGCTTTCAATGTGGCTCCCGTGAAGGCCGTGACGAATCCGTGTTACTTCTGCTCGATGACTTCTCCGGACATTGGACGGGCGAAGTCGTCAATTATGCTAAAGCCGCCAATGCCACCATGATGGAGATGAAAGCGTCTCCTAACGTCACCTCCTTCTCCCAGTCTGTCGACCCCACGTGGAACGGTCCATGGCAGAGCTCGTCGATCAGAATTTAGTGTGGGCGTTAACCGTGAAGATATGTGCAGATCTCTCGATAGTGATGCTGTTAACCGCAACAGCCCTATCATCAAACAGAAGCACTACGACTACGTCGTGAATTTCTATGTAGCCCTCGGTAACTGGAAGAACATCTTCTACTTCGATGAAACTAACTTCAATTGTTGTGCTCGTGCGGGTGTGAAGGGAGACGGCAAGGTTAGAGAGCCGTGCAGACTGACGTGGCGAGCAAAAGCGAAATCATCTGTGCTATTGCTGTTATCTTAACTACGACCAAAAGTTGGAGTTCGGATCGTTTCCTGCTGATCTTGCGGACGATTTCATCAGGCAACATTCAAGCGTTTAGTCGGATTCTGTCGGACTTTGACAACGCTTCGTGTCACAACAGCACCAAGAATGGTTTTGAAGAGCAAGAGTTCAAGGATGCCGAGGCGATTGAGCTAGGGTCATACTCTTCTCGTTGGACCTTATAGAGAACATATTCTCTGTCGACAAGAGCACTGTGAAGCGATTTAAAGCGCGGCGGCGCATGGCGCTTCTACGAGTATCGCGCAAATGTGATCATAATGACAGGTCTTTGCTTTTGAGCGATCATTCCGGATCTACCCCCCCACACACACACACACACACACACACCACCACCACCACCACCAACTAAACTGAGAATCCTCTATAAGAAACTGCATCTAACTTCAGATTCTTCATAAGAACACGTGGTAATAAAACTAGCTTTCTTCTGAAGCTCGATTATTGTGATTGCTTAAGCAAGTGTCTGGATTAGCTTCCGCAGCGCGTTCAGCTCTCTCTGCTCAATCAGCTCGAATTGACGCACGAATAGAATGAATCGCTTGAAGCAAAAGTTGAGGTGTGTTTCGGCATGCAGTGCCACATAGCTCTGCAGGTGGTTGTGGTACATGTGCGCATACACGCGGAACATCCTTTTAGGATGTTGCACGCAGCTCTCATGAACGCCGGATTGACTTCACCGCTGTCGTCAGCTGCATACACTTCGGGGAAAATCTTCGGGTCGTCGAGCTGTTCCTCCACCCACGTGAGCAATCTCGACACATAATCCGAAGCTGGTAACGTAATCGGCGTCACTTGCTGCACGCCATCAGCCCACAAGTACGTGTAGCACGGTCCTGCAGACATTTGCGGGCACGAGGTGTGCGTGCAGAACTCAGAGATTGTTCCGAAGAGCAAGCTGATCTCGTTGAAGAAATCGATCACGTGGACGGCGATCCATTCGTCGAGCTGGCAGCCCTCTGGAAGCTGGATGCAATCTTTGAGGTCTAAGCCATTCGCCATCGAGTCTTTGATGTAGCAGTGCAAGTTCCACGTCCTGGTCCCAGCCACGTGCTTCTTGCGAGGACAAATGCTTCTCTCCTGGTTCAGCACGTGTTTGGGCAAGATATGAGTATCACCCTGTGCCTGGAATTTCTTTGGCGATGCAGTTGCCGTTTGAGTGCATGGCGACGATGGCCGGACGCTTGTAGCTGTGGCAGGGTCTTCCGCATGAATATCGTCTGCGTTGTTGTTGCCATTGTTGTCGCAGTCGCTCGGATCTTCGCAAATTTCTTTCTCGTCCACTTGCTCCACACACGTGTTCGTCAAAGTCTTTCTCGAGCTCGTGAAGCGATTTTGAATGCTCGAGACTTCTGCTTGCATCCACTTTGTCGCCATAGACTGGTGCTGAACCAAAAGCTTTTCGTACACACGAGTCAGCTCGAGCTGGAAAGAGGCGATAATTAGTTATTGATGCAGCTCACCTTTTCGATAGTCTGGCCAGCAATCTCTGGTAAATCGTTTGCGAGCACGGCAGCAACATCCGCGAGCACCTCGTCATTTATCTCATTGAACCTGACAAGAGCAACTTGGTGCTTGGCGCGATTCTGTCAAAATACCAAACGCGTCAAACACGCTATCATTTTACCGAAGGGAAAGGCATGCAAAGCTTACACGTCGCAGGCGTGAAGTCTCGTGGCGAGTCACAGCCTGAAGTACTTCCACCTTGAGTTGGTATCGGAGCATGACGCCTTGAGCGCTTTTGCGGTGATCGCATCTCAACTGTCAATACCCACAACCTTCATGTTCAGCACTAGTAAAACCATCACTACCAGCAGAATCCTCACCTTCAGCTGCGGGATCCCTGCTAAAATCGTCTGCAGTGGAGCGATGGAGTTTGTACGGAACGTTGCAATGTCAGCCACGAGTTTCCTCGACTCTGCATCGGCCTCTGCTTGTAGCTCGTTTCTCTCGACGCCATAGAGCTCATGAACACAAACTCCCAGGTCACGACTCGAGGCCACCATTTCTGCATCAAGCAGCAACCGTCAGGCTACGACCTTCCAGTCATGAGAACACACAGTAAACACTTCCTACCACATATCGCTTGGCAATGGCGAGATAGCTTGTTGATCGTGTCCTTCAACCGCTCTGAACGTTCATGTGACTGTCAGCCATAATTGTCTAGGTATTGATTCACGCCGCTCACGGACCTTCGAAGCGATCCAACTGCACCACCATCTCGGCAAACTCGCCGTCTTCTTCCTCCATTTTCTTGGCTGCATCCACATCCTCCGGAGTGCCGCCGCTGTAGAACAATTTGCGCAGCATTTCACCAACGTCAACTGCCGTCGCCACAAGGCAAGATCAAAAATATCTGAAGTTGAAGCCATTTTTGCACATCGCATTTTGTCTCGTACTCATCCATGTACTGCAGAATCAGCGCATTCTAACCGCTGCGTCAATGCTGCCGCACCGCGTCCCCGTGGCCGCCTCCAAGCGGGCGGGCACGCCGCGCCAGAGACTCTTGTACTACGTGCTGGGCCTCCTCGGTGTTGTCACGCTGCTGCAGTCACTGCGCTTCCTGTACGGCAAGTGCGACACCCGCGCGCACATGTCGACGCTGCTGACCAAGACGACGCGCATCCTCCAACGCCACGACGTCGAGTACTGGCTGGATAAGGGCACGCTGCTGGGCGTGCACCGCGACGATGGCCTCATCCCGTGGGAGTACGACGTGGATCTGGGCGTCATGAACGCCACGTGTGCACAGATCTCGGCGCTCAAGAGCGAGTTCGCCGCCGTGGGGCTCACGGCATACGACCGCGAGGACGACATCCCTCACAAGGTCAAGCTGACTTACGACACGGAGAACCACGAGTTCTACTGGTCGGACCCGCGGCTGCACGACCCTGTATCCGCGTGTACGACACTGCCGACGTCGGCACGTGGGTGGACATCTACTGGTACGTGGAGCTGACGCAGGAGCAGGTGGCGGCCGACCGCGAGAACGTGCTGGTGCCTCCTGGCTACGACGAAGAGGACAGCCTCGTGTGCTGCTCCGAAGGGCTGCAGGCTCACACGGAGCACATGTGCTGCGGAGGTTGCGTGCCGCGCAAGTCGCTGTTCCCGCTCCAGCGCAAGGTGGTGTCAGTGCACGACGGTGTAGCTGCCGTGCAAGAACAACCAGTGCCATTCGCAGTGCCGCAGTTCCTGTCCATCCAGTACGGCGAGAGTGCGCTAACCAGTCGAGAGATCAAGGCAAGTGTCGTTTCCTCGTCGGTGGTGCGGTTGCGAAAATGCGAGCTGACGGTGGTGCTTTTGTGTGGTGCTGCAGGGGTGGAAGGGAGTGGTGTGCGGCTTCTGGACGAGTCCGCTGCTGTTTGTGGTGCACTTGATGCTGCTCAACGGCGTGCTCGTGGGGATCATCCTGTTCTACCGTCGCAAGTGCGCCATAGGTGCCAAGCGGCGGAAGCTTTAGGCGTGAGCTTCCCCACCGAGCTGAGTTGCTACTGAAGCAGGGCAAGAAGACAACGAGGCCAGGATGGCTACGCTCATGGCATGCATTCCCCAACGATGGTTTCAGCACGAAGGTCCTAAATGTCGCTGGCCAATCCCCGCCAGTCGTCGCATATCCAAATGCATTGCACTTGTCGAGAGCTCGACAGTGTTCGCTCTTCCTGGCATCGAGGTGGGCATGTTCGCAGGTGCAGGAATGGCCGAGCACTCAGTCGACCAAGCGCGGCTCGCACTGGTATTTTTGCGCTTGATGGTTGGTTTCGTTGGCGTGGCCCTTCGCAGGACGACTGCCCCGTCTATAACACAGGATGCCATACAAACTCTAATATAAACGATCGCTCGTCGCCTGCACTGTCACTTTGTATTTTTACTGCTGGAGCACAAGCAGGCGTAAGAAAGCCTCGATTAGCAGTGTCCTTCTCCATCGCTCGAGCCATGGACGAAGACGACTTCTACACCACGTCGCCTCGACGCGCCATCCCCAAGCGTCTGCACAAGGCCGACTCGTCGCCCGAGGATCTGCTACTGCAACAGCAACGCCTCAAGCGCGAGATGAACCTCACGAGAGAGCTCATCGACTTCGATCTCATCAAAGGGTAAGTGGATGGCTCAAGACTTGGTCGATCCGACGGTGCTAACACTGCGATAACGTGGCTCTTCTTAGGTCCGCCCTCTTCCACACAAAACCCTCCAGCCACGACAGGAAACTGGTTCAGGAAGGCCTCAGCCGCGCGCTATTCGTGCCGTTCCACGCCAAGTTCTGGAGACAGAAGCCCTGGTTCTACGAGACGGCCACAGCTCTCTATGTGCTGCACATGGGGGCGCTTTGCATCTACCTCTTCCGACACAAAACGACCACCGCAATGAACTCGTTCGAGGTGTTGTTCCCAGTCTTACTGCTGCTGCTGGTGGCGATCGGCTATGGACGCGTTTCCAGCGCGCTGCAAGCCCCAGATGCAGACCCAGTGTGCAAGATCTTGTCGCCGGTCCTGAAGCAGGCCACAGAACCTGTGTTCAGCTCCGAGTCGGACAACTCGCACGCAACGTCGGGGCTTGGATCGGGACTGGCCGAGTCCGAGAATTCCGATGCCACAGACAGTGACGAGGACAGCGGAAACTCGTCCTCTTCCAGCGACGAATTGAACCCGAACGACAACATGTTCGTCAGCAAGAGCTCCTCGGCTCCGAATTCGCCAAAGCGACGCGTGAGTTTGCCTTGCCATAGCCTGAGTAGATCGCTGTTGCTGATGTCTGAAGCTAACTTGTGGATTGTTTACTTATTTAATGTACAGGTAATGAGGACTCCGATTTCAAAGCCGCCGATGTCGTTGCCACCGCGTGCACCTTTGGATCGCGACAACGTAATAGATCAGTTCGCTAGAAGACGCGTCACAGTCGTTGTCTGGGAGGAAGGGTTTCCGGTGAAGAAGGCCATGTCGATCACCGAGCTGCGGAATACTATTCTTGCCAAGGTGAGAGCACACACCTCTGCGCGTGTTAGGTCAATCAAGAGTATCATGTGCCAAAGTGTTGTCAGTATCTGTGGCTTACGCATCGATGCGTTTATCTTATTTTAGGTGAAAGCAACACCGCCCCGCATTTTCTATCGTAAGGTTGCCGAGATGTCAGCGATCATCCTGGCTCTGGTGCCAATTGCGCTGCGGTTCGCGATCAAGTGTCAGGAAGCCGATTGCCTGACCGTGACCCAAGAAGAGCCCCTCGAAGTGCTCTCGTGGATAGCCCGCTTGTCTGAAGAGCTTTCGGCAGACCGACTATACGTGCATGCGCAAGAACTTGCGACCGGATCGTCGATCATTGCGATTTCCAGTGTGCTGTCGACGTACTACCTGGCGTCTATTGTTTTCGCCGCGCTCGCCGATGCCGAAGTCACGTACCACCGTCGATTCCTGTAAATTTGTTTGCTACGATGGAGAGAGAGAAAAGTATCTAACCAGTTGTTATTGTGCAATTTCGACAGATACGCCAAGTGTTTCACGGCGCTGACTTCGTCTCGACGCTCCCGTTTGGCGAACTTGCCTCACTTCCGTCTGAAAAACGTAGTGAACATTAAGGCGTGGATCTCGCTTCGTGGCGGGCGCACGTGGCTCAAGCGCCAGGGCCGCCAACGCGCAGCAGACGAGATCGTGTCCACGTCTTTCTTGGTGATCCTTGTGCTTCTCGTCGTCATGGGCATGCAGGCTGTTTCCGACGGCTCTAGCTCGCTCCAGCCCGAGAGTATCATGCACATTGAAGTGGCTATTTGGTGCATGCTCTCTTCGTACGTCATGGGGTCTTGTTTGTTTGTCCACTTGATGATATTCGTGCTGACGGAGTGTTCATTGTTGTGTAGTGTATTTATGTTGCGTTTTATGATGCTGGGCTCAAACATCAACAAGAAGTACCAGAACACATCGCTGCTTCTCACGGAACAGGTTCGTAGGTGGCTCGGTATGCGTTGAATTGTCGCCAGATCTGACCAATTCCTTCTGATGAGGCAGATGAACGTCTATCTGCGCCTACTGGCCAAGCCACACAAGAAGGAAAAGCTGCTCGTTTCCAACAACGTGCTGAAGCTCGCCTGCAAGCTGCTCAAGGTCAGTCTACTTGCAGACATTTTGCACTTGGCGCTATCTGGATGTGAACGCATTGCTGACGTTATGTGTGTGCCGTTGTGTAGGAGCTGAACTCGCCCAACAAGGTGTCGGGACTGACGATGAACCCGCTGTTATACAACATCACGCGCGTGGTCGTCCTATCCGCCTTCTCGTCCACCGCATCGGACTTTTTCGGCTTCAAGCTCAAGCTTTGGAAGCTCAAGGCGTAGTTCCTACGACGACGGACAAACGGACGAGGCTGACTGGCGGGGGTTCAGCGGCCGACTCGACTAAAGAGCGGAACATTGCAAAATGGACAGGCAACGGGGCGAGCGAACGACGTCGATGACTCGCCACAGATTGAAGCCGCTTCCGTTCACAAATACTCATATAGTGCCCAGGCGCACTAGCAACCATCCATCGCACCCGCAGCGTCCGCACTAGCGGCGCAGGAGTGACAACGATTCCTCGATAAAGCTCAATACATCTCACCATCCGGCGCGACTTGCCCCGACTCGATGTGTTGCACTGGTCCGAACAAAAGTGGGAGTCCAAAGGAGACGGAGCGAGAGCAGGAAGGAAGCAGGTTCTCATCGTCTCTGGCATGGAAAGAGAGGAAAGCTCGTGCGCTGTATGTTGCGTGTGAACCAAATCCCTTGTTGGTGTAGTTAAGTTAGCTATTGACTAGAGTACGGTGGGCCTTCCGTTGAGACCTGCGAGCTATTGGATCTAGAAGGGGGCGTCGGGAACTCTCGCGACGTGCGCAGCAGCAGCGACTCCAGCTTGGAGGGCTTCGTGGGGCTGATCGGTGTTCGGTCCACCTCAGCATCTGCGATCCCGATGACTTCCGGTTCTTCTGCGAATGACACGCGCGCGGCCGAGCGCTTGGGCGACGCCGGCGCTTTCTGCAGCGTGTCCACCATGGCGTGGTCGACTTTGAGTCGCTGGTACTTGAGTGTGAAGCGTTTCATGTATGAGTCGGCGGCCAGCAAGAAGGGCAGCGCCTGCTCGGGCTTGTTCTCGTGCCACAACTGCGCGCCGCGGTCGCGGGCGATGGACATGGCTCGCCACAGGACTGAGATGTCGCGGCTAGAGGCGTCGAAGCCGCTGAGCAGCGGGAACTCGCTGACGGCCTCGGGGCTGGCAGGCGCGGCCTCCTGCGCCTGGATGAGCGCCATGGTCCACATCTGCTCGGCCTCCATGCGCAGCGTCTCGCGGCGCTCCGTCTGCTCCAGAAGCTGCTCCATGCGGCCGCGCGCGAGCTCCAGGAAGCGCACGCACGTGTGCTGCTCGTAGACGCCGAGCTCCTTGAGCACGGCCAGCTCCTTGGCGATGCCGAACAGGTTGCGCTCCATCACGACGCTGTTCATGTCGGAGGCCCAGGCCTCCACGAGGATCATCTTGAGCTTGAGCTGCAGCGAGAGCCCCATGAGGCTACGGCGCAGGAGCTGCTCGCCGGCGCCGTCCACTGCTTTTGCTGTTGCGGTTGCTGGGTCCACCTTGACGGGGCTGGCGGCCATGGCGCGCGGCGACACGGCCAGCGGCAGCGCCAGGATCTTGCTCTGGTCCACGGGCTCGATGCTGCGGCGTCTCTTCTTGGACGTGGTGGCGTCCCCGAGCGGCATCACCTCCATCATACTCACACGTTCCAGCACGGACCAAACTTGCAAAATGAAGGCTGTGGATTCTCCGCGAGACTGGTTTGGAGCAGCCCCGGCCCTTTACCTCGCGTAACGGGCCTGTATCAACTATCAAGTTGGTGCAAGCTCCGGTAAAAGAGCAGGTTGGGCGACTCTGGCTCCCTGCAAGACCCCGGCAGCTGTCGCGGCAACGAACCGGTCACCGCCGCCTGGCAGCGGTTTTGGCACTTTCGCGTGGACTGGGCTGTCTAGGAGCAGGGGCTGACATGCGGGTCCCAAGCTGCTGGAGAACGAAATGCCGTGGCGAACGGCGCTACGGTCGGAATCATCTCGCCGGAGAGAGACTCAATTCGTCGAGGGCACCCGCGAGAATCCAACTCGGCCAGCCGGTCGTCGGCCGAGTTGACCGAGTTGATCATGCCGCTGGGCTCGGCGCGACGTCAACCGGCGTCGGCGACTGAATCCAGTTCTGCGCCAGTCCACAGGTCGCAGCGGATGGGAGGCCGCCACACGCCGCTCGAGTGTGCACAATGCGCAAGTCAACTGGATCCTCTCGCTGCGGGCCGGTCGTCACCGGGCATTTTCGCATGGCGGCCTGCGATGTGAAAGCGTTGGGCAGTGCTGCCTTGTTTCCGAGAGGGGAAAAGCGCCTCGCAAATCAACGTCTCGCTACTCATCCTCGCCATCGTTGACAAATGTGCTCAACTTTGTCAACATTTTTCGCTGTAGAGGCTTCAACGAGAACTGTCCACGAACTGCTGTTTGAATCTCCTCCAAGTCGCGGCCGCAGTAACACCGCCCCCAACGCGGGCGGTGTCGGCGTTCGTCCGCGGCACCGGTGCCCGGAGCCGTCCGGCTCCTGGGGCACGCATCACCCGTCAAGGCAGCAGCGACATCCGGCGCCATTACCTCGCGAGCGCTCGACCATCCATCGTCGGCGACCCAGGGCAGCAGGGGAAACAAACTCAGCGCGAGGCGGTGCAACCTCTCATAGATGTGACGCGCGGCACCGGCTTGCGGGGCGCGTGTGAGGCAAGCCATAAACAGTTCCACGAGACCAATCAACTCGAGGTGAAGAAATGCTTCCCGGGAAGCTTGGCATCGGCTTCCGGCGTTCATCGGATCGTCGGCAGCAAAATGTCCGCGAGTCTTCGCGGACATTTTGCTGCCGGCGAGGCCCCATCGGGCAGAAGACTCCAGACGCGGTCCTTCTGTCGGGAAGGATTGTCTAGGCTAGACGGTCTAGCCATCCTGGCAAGATTTCTTTCTCTAACAAATGCGTGTGTGGCTTCATGCGCAAGGTTGCCATGAAGCCGAGGTGTCCGTGCGATTCACGATACATATACGCAGGCATGCTCAAACAGGGCATTTTGAAAGTCGATGGGATTTGATGTAAAATGGGCAGAGTTGGGAAAGTTCAAAGGGGCATTGCACAGGAAATGTATTGAATTGCCAGAAAACCCTAAAGGGCACTAGCTTACGCATGGAAATGTACGTGAGGTTAGCCTACGCACGCTCTGTTGGATCAGAAACTCACTGTTGTGCTATAACCTTCTTGCTTGACTCCAATCTGTCTGCCAGCTCCATGACTTCGAAGTATTGACGCGCTTGCAGTTCTCCGGTGGACCAGCTACACCGTTTAGCGTACTGAAATCCCCTTCCACAGTATGGGTTCCTGGAGCAATACTTGCGAGACCAACAGTAAATTCGATGAGCGCTCCAAATTCACCACAAGGTTCGACTTTAGCCCACGCGTCTTCAAGCGACAGATCACCTTGATCCTTCACCTTTCTGCAAACATCACGCTTTAGCTTGTATTCGTGGATCAGGTTCTTGCGCTGGCTCCAGATCTCCTCGGTTGCCGATTCACCTAGGTGTTCTTGCAATTTTGCTGAATAAGCGATCAGCAGACGACGTAACGCTCCATCCGTACACTTCACGATGTCAATCGACCTCGTTGGAGGCGCATCGCGGGCTTCTGCTGCAATATCGAGCTTGATATCGGTAATTCCGTCGATCATCACGGTCCGAGCTGTAGTAACAGCTTCCACCAAGCCTTGCTGACTCGTTGATTGCTGGGATTCAGTCGGTTCATTTACTTCATTGAGTTGTGGCATGTCTTCATCCTACTCGGGGTATCTTCGTCTACCATGTCCGCCAGATGCGCTGAAACTTCCAAAGTCTCTTCGCCGTCTTGATGCTCGTGGATGTTTGGTTGGTCCAGAGCCATGCCAGCGAAACCCACTTCAGCTCCTTGACGGCATGTATGAACATTGTGGTGTCCCGTGGCAATCTTGTCGAAAAGGTCTCTTGAGTGAAGGCAGCATCACGGTTAATGCTCAGAGACCTTTGGTGAATCGACAGTTGGCTCACCTTCGTCATTTCGCTTTCAAATTTCAACGCCAGTGATAAGTGGAGTTCATTCAGAGCAGCGTATTGTTCGCGCATAGTAACCGTTTTATACTGCAGCTTGCGAAAGCAGGCGCGGATCTTCTCGGTCAACTTGCAGACCACAAATAGGCACAACCACCATGCGTCACTCGATTTCGTGTTAGCCTTTTCGTCTTGAGAATCCCAAGACGAACGTAGTTCTTCAACAGAAAGTGGCATGCATCGTGTATCAACTCCCAACGTGTCGGTATGTAGGTAACAGCAAATGTTGGCTGGAGAACTCCTTCAACAGCCTAGAATCCGAGCGGCAAAATGGGCACTCCTGGAGAGTTTCAAAAGGGTTTTTGGCTTTTTATGTGCATAATGCCCCGATAGAGCATGCCTGCATATACGGTGCCGACGTATATCTTTTGACATGGCTTCGAGATGTTCTTGTCCCGATGGGATGAGATGATGGCTCACACGACGGCAACACAATTCAACGTCCCGATGCTTTTCTTAGCCAGCGAGGCGGTGCGGGGCGAGCAAGTCGCGAGATAATAGAGCTGGTTGGGTCGTCCCGAGCTTCTATCCGTCTCAGAGCAGACCGCGGGCATGGTGCTGCACAGGGACGCGATGGAGGCTGGCGCCATGCGCCCCGAAGACGCAGAGCGGTCGCCTGTGCGGGACAAAAGCGACGCCGCCGACCGAGAGACGTTGCCGCCGTCGCCTCCGGATGGAGAGGAGGCCAAGGCCGACGACGAGGACGTCAAATCGCTGGCCGTTGCTTTCCCAATGGCGCCGATCGACCGCTACGGCTTTCTAGTCACGGACAAGTGAGTGCATCCCAAGACTGTAGCCAACCGTGCTATTATTCCTCACACTGCAGTTGTTGTTGCTGCGTTGCAGGCGCTACAACGGAGGCCATGCTGCCGCCAACACGTACAGGCACGCGGTTTGGCTCGAGAACCGCCGCACGCAAAAGTGGGTCAAGATGATCGGCAAGCAGCTGGAGGACTGGGAAGTCTGCCAGCTGCGGCACGCGACGACGCTGAAGAAGCGAGTCCGCAAAGGGGTCCCGGAAGCTCTGCGCGGGCGCGTGTGGAGCCACCTGGCCGGGTCCTCGCAGATGCTGTTAAACAACCCCGGTGTGTATCATCAGCTGCTGCAGGCGTCTCGAGTGCCATGCGAAGAAACCATCGCGCGCGACATCGGCCGCACATTTCCGCGGCACTCACTGTTCCGCGACCGATCCTCGTTGGGCCAATGCGCGCTCATGAATGTGCTTAAGGCGTACTCGCTCCACGACCCTGAGGTTGGCTATTGCCAGGGCATGGGGTTTCTCTCGGCCATGTTTCTCTGCTACATGCCCGAACAGCAAGCGTTCTGGTTGCTCGTGGCTTGCCTGAACCACAAGCGCTACGGACTGGCCGACCTTTATCGTCCTCGTATGCCCAAGGTGCCGGAGGTTACCTTTGTTTTCCAAGGGTTGTTCAAGGAGCTCATGCCGCAACTTTCAGCGCACCTCGAAAACGAAGGCTTGCACCCCACCATGTACCTGACGCAGTGGTTCCTCACGCTCTTCACTTACAACTTCCCGTTTGAGTTCGTCACTCGGGTCTGGGACGCTTTCCTGCACGAAGGTTGGAAAGTGATCTACCGCGTCGCGCTAGCGTTGCTCAAGGTTTCGCAGAGTAAGTCCTGTTGATTTTCTTGCTATGGGTCTTGCTAAAAACCTACTTTGTTTTTTTATGCTGTCCGTGCAGAAACCTTGTTGAGTTCCAAGTTTGAAGCCATCATGGAATTCTTCCGCGAGCTGCCCAACAAAGTGAGTGCAAGTACACATGCAGCTGGCTCCTATCCTGTATTAATCGCTCTAAAATTTCCTAGGTGGAGACGGAAGAAGTGTTAACCACAGCGTTCCGACTGCCGGTCAAGCGAGCGCAGATCAACCAGTTGCTCGAGGAGTACATTAACTCTACGACTGCTTAGCTACCCGAGATTTCAGTGCCAAACATGACTAAATTTCAAAGGCTTATACATATATATCGGAAGCTTGTCCACAACATCCATGCCAGCGTGGAGTGGACCTGCCAAATAAATCTACGCAAATATATCGGGTCAATCTATTCCTCCTTGATCGAGCCTGATGGGGTCGAGTGCGTGGCGAAATGTTTCTTCAGACGCGGCAGTACCAGTCCGCCCACAGCCGCCACCACAATGAGCTGCACCGTCGTCGCCGTGTCGATGATGTCGCCGCGCGACCTGAGTTCGCGCAGAATCAGTCCGGCCTTGCAACTCAGAAAGTTGTACGGGATGAGTCCAATCAGCGGGCCGAGTGCGAACTGTCCGAGCGGGATGGCGAGGTGAGGCGACGCCATGTTGATGAACCAGTTGGGCGTGAACGGGAACACGCGCAGGAAGATCATGTACAGCGCCATCTCGTCGCGGTGGGCATCCAGCATGCCGCGCAACGTCTCGAGTTTCTTGGGGAAGAAGTGCGTCACCACTCGGCGACCAAAGTGGCGCGACAGCAGGAACATGAACACCGAGCCCAGCGTGTTGTAGGCCAGACACAGAGGGAAGCCCAGCGTGACGCCAAGCAGCGCTCCGCCCAACAGGTTGAAGAATACAGTGCCTGGAATCGCGAAGGTCTGCAGGTACAGGTAGCAGCACATGTGCGCCAGCAGGAGGGAGCCGAACTGACGCTCCGAGAAGCTCTGCAGCGTCTCTCCGAGCTGCTGTGCAGCCTCCAGCGACGTGGGGAGGCGCAGCGCCGCCCACTCGCCCTCGGTCAGCGCCGACACCACCAGCGAGTGCAGCACAAAGGCCAACAGGGCGGAGCTGGACCCGAACACGAGCGCCACGAGCTGCACGTCGCGTCTCCAGTCTGCAGACGACGGAGAGGAGACGCGCAGGGTCTTGTCGTCGACGTCGACGAGCTCGGCGCCATCGCGGGCGAAAGCCGCGGTCGACTCGGGCGCGTGCGGCGGCATGACGGAACTGGCCTAGGTGCCGGTTGACGCGAAAGTGCTATTGTGGGCACCGCTTTTCTCTTTGGGCTCAGTTTTGAGACCTGATGTCACTATCGCAAGGTTTAACGGTCACTATAGCGAAGATGAAAGACTGGTCTCATCCCCCTCGCTCCTGTGCCCGTTCACATACTTCTGACTGCACACACTTTTGTTGACCACGTCCGCAGCCACAGATCAAAGAGCAACAAGCAGCAGCAAATGACGTTCGTTGTGGCGGTGCGTGCTGCGGCCCGCGTGGCCTCCCGTTCGTCGCGAGCTCTCGCGCCTGCTCTGGGCTCCATCTATGGCCACTCTGCCGTGCAACGCTCCTCCGTGACGCCTCCGTTCCTGGCTGTGGGCGGCGTGCGCACTAAAGTCAGCGAGCGCGCGCTGCGCCGCAAGAACCTGCGCAAGATGAAGAGCCAGGGAGGCAAGGTGCCGAAGCTCAAGGACACGCTGCGCAAGCTGTACCTCCGAACGCACCCAGACCTGTTCGGGCGCTACCCGGAGCAGCAGCGCGCCAACGAGGAGTCGTACAAGGAGCTGCTGGGCATCCTGGACGCCATCGAGAAGCACAACGAGTTCCCTCCGGCCAAGACGCTGGTGCTGCCGTTCTTCCTGAAGACGCCTGTGGAGGGCCAGTTCAAGGAGGTGGATCTGAGGCTGCGCACGACCGGCGGCGCGTGCAACACGCTGGTGGAGGAGGCACTGGGCCAGTTCTTCGGCGAGTGCGGTCTGCCGCAGGCGTTCCAGTGGGGCGAGGGCAGCTGGGGCAAGTCTGTGGGCAAGGAGGCGGTGGAGAACTCTAACGTGGGCTTCGACAAGGAGGAGGAGGCTCGCGAGAAGCAGCGCAAGGAGGCGGAGGCGGAGGCCAAGCGCGAGGAGCAGCTGCGGCGGTCAGCACCGGCCTACAACCCTGTGGATAGGAGAGCCCCAGAGGATCATTCCATTGAGAAGGTCCTGAACGAGCTCGATGACAACCTTCAACTTGTCGCTGCGATGCCGTATCTGGATGAGGACGACGACCAGCAGCGAGCGATAAAGACGCACTTCGAACAGGGCACGGGACTGGATGACATTGAAGCCTTGGGCTACACCATCAAGGCGAAAACGATCGAGATTTGGCAGGGCGAGCGTGACATGAACACTCTCACAAAGGGTGTTAGCGCTGACTCAGCGTTGATTGTGCAGCGGATCCTCATGCACACGCTCGATATCGAAAAGAGACTGAACGATATCATCGCGAACGGTGGACTCGATGTCGACGATGACGAGCAAACCAAATAGAGCGTTTTCATACACTTCCCGAAAGAATAGAGATCGCGTTTATGTGTAGCCATCTATTTCAAGTGCAAATGGAAAGAGGTAGCAGACGTCGCTGTTGGGTTTTACCAGTCGAAAGATGCCAGCAGGGAAGAAGCGAGAGCTGGGGCTTCCATTCAGCGGCTCAAGTGTTTTGAACAGAGGTAGCAGAGCCTCGAATATCGTTCACCCTGTTGCAGAAGTAGCCAACGCACCTTTGACAAGGCCTTCGGCGGGGAAAATCAACAATGTACACGTGATCGACGACAGTACACTATCCTCGCAATTCTACATCGTCAAAGTTCGTGCACTGCACGCCATCGACCTATTCACTCCAACGAACTCATGCCCACATCCCGTTCTACCAACTATAAACGTCGAAATCCATGGTAGTCCGATGCAAGAATGTACTGCAGCCCAACATGCCCGCAATCACTCCATCTGGAAGAAACACGAGCTCAAGTTCCGGGCCAATTGCAAACACCGAGATCCAACAAGATCCAGTGCTGCTGGGAATGAAAACACTTCTCGAACCTTCATATCCATGTCCGTGTATCTGACACGTAGTACATGCTCCTGCATGAGCACGAAACAGAACAAATCAACGAAGCCAATTCGGATCGGAGAAATTGGGGAGTTGCAGCTTCCAGCAAAAGAAACCGGTGAATATGAAGTCACGCGATTTTTCCCAGTCGTCCGACACCAACACAGCAAATACCAATCGTTGAGTACGCTAGTTACGGTGGGAAAAGTAAAGCTCCGGATTCGTGTTGAAGTCGAGAAACCAGCGTTTGTTGCTGCAGTCGTTCAGCCAGAAGTCCCTAGACGCCCACTGTTTCCGTTGTCGACTAACTTTGAAGAAGCTCTCCAACTGAAGCGGAAGCAGCTAAAAGCCACTGTTGTACCAGAATCTACAAACGATAGCTATCCGTCCCAGATCGATATGGATGCTGCCATTGAACTCTTGAAAGAGATCGAGCTTGAAACAGCTTCGGATAAGATTGACGCAGCAGACTTGGACGTACGAGGTCGGGTTGGCGAAGGAATTCATTCATGCGTAAAACTTGGCCTCTTGTACCGTAAGAACAGCGCTGAGGATAGACAAGTGGCTGTAAAGAGTTTCGTCACCAGCACGCTGTTCCTCCCGTTAACGTTTTACGGGCTTTCCAGCAAGAGTACCGCATTCTGGAAAGGTGCCGCAGCCGAGATGGTCTTCAACATGTTGTAGAATTACTTGGAGTGACGATTCAGCCTCAGTTGACGCTCTTGATGGAGTTCTTCAACCGCGGAAGGTTCGTTCAATCCCAACCGCCTAAATGTTCAACCAAGCTCACTGACGAGATTTGTTTTAGTTTGGCTCAATGTTTGCAGGATGATAATTTATGGAGTCTAATGTCCATAAAGCATGTAGGCAACGCTTAGCTCAGCCTTGGTTTTGGTTGAGGTTGCTAACACCAGATATACTTGCAGAAATTGGCAATTGGTCTCTTAATCGCTCGAGGAATTCTGTGGCTGCATGAGAACAATGTCATTCATCGTGATATCAAAAGTCACAACATTTTATTGTGCGATGATCTAATGACGGCCACCCCAACTGTGAAGGTAAGCTCTGCACCTGCAATGTGAGCTGTAAACATTATTTTATATCTTATATTTTTGTGTGCAGATTGGCGATTTAGGCAGCGCCGTTGTACACCACAAACACGATTCACCTCTGATGGAAGAGGTCGGATCGTCGGGGTACACCGCTCCCGAGATGTTCACACACCAAGGATATGGAAACAAAGTCGACATCTGGAGCTTTGGGATAGTGCTGTGGGAACTCATGTCGAGCTGTTCTCGAGATCGAGCCAATCCGTTTATGGGCGTTGTTGGGGAAGAATTTGTCGAGAAAGCCCAAAGCGGATGCCGGCCGCAGTTCAATCACCTGCATCAATGCCATGTCGGAGCGTTGTTAGATCGATGCTGGAGGTTCGATCCACTGCAACGGCCGGGTATGAACGAAGTCGTGTGCGAGTTGGATAAGCTCTGTAATGAGTGAAACGTGAGCTATGGGAATTTCACCCTGCTGATCTATACAGACTTGCCGCTCTCCTCGGGCTCTGTCACTTCATCGGGATCGACGCCACCGTTGACGAGCATTTCGCGCACCTTCCTCTCGATGTTGAGTGTGTGCATGAGAATACGCTGAAGGATGAGAGCCGAATCCGCATCGACGCCCTTAGTCACCGCGCCGAGGTCGCGCTCTCCCTTCCAGATCTTGCGCGTGCCTTCCTTAATGGTATAACCACGTTCGTCAATCTCATCCAGTCCACGGCCCTTCTCAAAGTGGACACGCAGCTCTCCATACTCCTCCTCGTCCATCAGAGGCACCGCTGCAATAATTTCGAACACTTCGTTTAGCTCCTCCAGCAACTTCTCGATCGAATTATCCTCGGCAGGCTTCGCGTCCACAGGGTTGTAGGCCGGTGCTGACCGCCGCAGCTGCTCCTCGCGCTTGGCCGCCGCCTCCGCCTCCTTGCGCTGCTTCTCGCGAGCCTCCTCCTCCTTGTCGAAGCCCACGTTAGAGTTCTCCACCGCCTCCTTGCCCACAGACTTGCCCCAGCTGCCTTCGCCCCACTGGAACGCCTGCGGCAGACCGCACTCGCCGAAGAACTGGCCCAGCGCCTCCTCCACCAGCGTGTTGCACGCGCCGCCGGTCGTGCGCAGCCTCAGATCCACCTCCTTGAACTGGCCCTCCACAGGCGTCTTCAGGAAGAACGGCAGCACCAGCGTCTTGGCCGGAGGGAACTCGTTGTGCTTCTCGATGGCGTCCAGGATGCCCAGCAGCTCCTTGTACGACTCCTCGTTGGCGCGCTGCTGCTCCGGGTAGCGCCCGAACAGGTCTGGGTGCGTTCGGAGGTACAGCTTGCGCAGCGTGTCCTTGAGCTTCGGCACCTTGCCTCCCTGGCTCTTCATCTTGCGCAGGTTCTTGCGGCGCAGCGCGCGCTCGCTGACTTTGGTGCGCACGCCGCCCACAGCCAGGAACGGAGGCGTCACGGAGGAGCGTTGCACGGCAGAGTGGCCATAGATGGAGCCCAGAGCAGGCGCGAGAGCTCGCGACGAACGGGAGGCCACGCGGGCCGCAGCACGCACCGCCACAACGAACGTCATTTGCTGCTGCTGGTTGCTCTTTGATCTGTGGCTGCGGACGTGGTCAACAAAAGTGTGTGCAGTCAGAAGTGTGTGAACGGGCACAGAAGCGAGGGGGATGAGACCAGTCTTTCATCTTCGCTATAGTGACCGTTAAACCTTGCGATAGTGACATCAGGTCTCAAAACTGAGCCCAAAGAGAAAAGCGGTGCCCACAATAGCACTTTCGCGTCAACCGGCACCTAGGCCAGTTCCGTCATGCCGCCGCACGCGCCCGAGTCGACCGCGGCTTTCGCCCGCGATGGCGCCGAGCTCGTCGACGTCGACGACAAGACTCTGCGCGTCTCCTCTCCGTCGTCCGCAGACTGGAGACGCGACGTGCAGCTCGTGGCGCTCGTGTTCGGGTCCAGCTCCGCCCTGTTGGCCTTTGTGCTGCACTCGCTGGTGGTGTCGGCGCTGACCGAGGGCGAGTGGGCGGCGCTGCGTCTCCCTTGTCGGGGAACGATCTGGTTTTTGATCGTCTTCAACGACAAGACGAAATTCAGCTCGAAATTTGAATGGCTAGTGGGAAGCTCGATCGTCTCAAAATCGCCTATACTGAGACGAGTAAATCACCATTCTCACTTTGCAGTCGATCGACTTTGGGGAGATAGGATGGAGCCTGACAAGTGCGTCACTGCGGCGGTCGGTGCCGTGATGGGGGCTGCTGCTATGGCTGCACCTGTAGCTACAGCTTGGACAATTCGCCGAGAGAAGGAGAATATCCCCACATTGACACCGCTGGAGTTTGCCACGATGTTTTCAAATCCTGCCTACGATGAGTGGTTTAGACAGAATCTCGGGTGTGTTCAAGCTGGATTCGTTCGACTCTGTGATATCCTGCGGCATGAGCTAGACGAATACGAGCTGGATCGCTTCGTGAAGGAGCACACACATTCGAGGAGAAGGTAGCATGCTTGATGTTTTTCTAGGTTCGCAGGGTGAATATAGAGAAACAACAGCGGCATTTACAATTTTGAAGTCATAGGCTATTGATGTGATTGACATATTCACCAAGGCTTTTAAGGCTTAAAAGCCAGTAAATTGACATTTTTCTAAGAGATGTAACGGGATTGCACGAAAGTCTTTACCATATGTAGACTTTTGTGGATACACGTAAGTCATGACCGTGTGTAGAGTTTTGACTCTGTATCCATTTGGCTCTCTACCACTCATTTGCATGCTTTTAGACTAGAGGATTGGGCTGGTAGCGCTACACTGTGCAGCTCACTCAGTAGATGGAGAGCGCTATTGCTATTGCATCTCCTCCGCCTGCTTCGCAGCCGCAGTATCTGCAACTAATCACCAGAAGTTCCAGGGTATTTTGCATTGCTTTTTCCCCGAATGCAGGAAGTTGATTTCAATCATCGTAGTCCACCGACTTCAGCCCGAGCTCAGTCTTGCTTTTTCGACCACCTCGGTAGCCAAACTCCCCTTATACGTGTCACCACTGGCTACTGCGGTGTTGAGTGGCCAGACTCACCACTACCAAACGCATCAAACTTATCAAACAAATCAACCTGTCCCTCCTGCTGTCGCTGTATGTCGGGCTGAACACCGTGCTGATTATCTGTTTGTTGTCGTACGCATTATACTGCTCATATCAGATCTCGTTCTCGGCGTGCGTCTCGCCGTCTGCTGCGTGTCACGCTTCCTTCCGCCGTACCGCTTGCAAGGCTTCATTCAGTCGTGCTGCTCGCTACACTTCTCTGCGTCATGCTCTACAGTCCATTGTGGTGTAGGAATTCACTGAACTTTCGCTAAGATAGCAGCGAGCTTCCGCACACAACAATACACCTTCCAGATTGTCAGGCGAATATTGGGCGTGATCTGAAGGAACCAGATCCGACCCTGCCCGAGCTGGTGTGGCTTCCGCTCACTGTCAACGCTGAAGGCAAATGTAAACCGACGCTACAGGCACGAGTCTTCGCCTGTACGTCCAAACACTCTCTCACACACTCAAAACCCCATGGCACCAGCAGACGAAGGTTGCCTAGTCCCGTGGACTCTCTTACGGGGCGCCGGAGTATATCTCCGGCTGGAAGTCACGTTGGAATGCAAAGGCCCTTTCGCCCAACACTCTTCTATTAATAGGGTCAAAACAAAATACACTTTAACTACCACTCTTCACTCTTGGCCTGACCAAACGAACACTCACTTCGCGAAGGTCTGTGTCCGCTGGCAGGTACAACCCACAACAACAGGGCAAGGTGCTTACCTAGGACGCTTGGCCACTTGGGAAGTCGGGGGAAAATTCTGCTCTGATTGTATCGCCCTTGCGGGCTCTTACTCTATCTACTCCTGTCTCTCCCGATGATTCTATACAAACATCAAGTGAAATCTGGGCGGCGTCGTCGGCGCCACCCATCCGAAGATTTAACGACCAGGCGACGGTTCACAATAATGCCCCCTCGAGACAGTGACACCACGAGAACCTTCGCCTCACGTCGCAATTGGTCCAAATCGCCTTCCTTTATCCACCAATAGCGGGAGCGACTGTTGGTTGTCAGATCTTGGAGAATTCTCAACTGTTCCTTGCCATCATATCCGCTCTAGCCTATCGCAAACTACTTCAACATCAGCCATTTTTCCGTATTTAGTCGGGTTTGTCTGGGCTATCTGATTGGCTAGTAGAATAACCGTGTTCATCAAATATCTCCTGAAATCTTAACAAGGATTGCCCGACTCAACCACACCATTTTTCGTAGTGGGTCGAAAATTTATTTTACCAAAATAGATGTGAGGCATCGTTAAACTGTGTCAATACATCATGCCATGGTATAAACACATAGTGGGCTAGGTTGTGCCGCGGAACTAGCGCCCATTCAACTTATATTACATGATATGCAGGAGGTGGCAAGTTTATAGTTTTGAAAATTTGTCGGTATGTCTCTAGGTGTTTCGTTAAAATGATGGCACCTTAGCTAAAATTAGTTATACACATCCAATCACAGGGCTTTCAATATTGCCTAAACGTTTGCGTTAAGGTATGCATTTAAGTGTAGTGCTCTGGATGCCCCGCTAAAAACAGCTTCTTGAACAAAAGTGTCAAAATGACCAACTATGCTATCGTTTTAGACATGTTATATCTTCAGGAACTATTGTTATTGTGCCTAAACAATTAGATACGGCATAGATAGCCCAAGAACAAAGACGCCATGTGAAAATAATTCCAATCGAACGATATTTTTATTTTGTCTATAGAAAAGTCGAAGCCATTTTGCTCGGAATGCCATGTTTGGCAGTTCATATTTCAGCAACCAAGAATGCTTTGAACATGTAAGTACCCCCACTTCCCTTAGAAAAACGTAAATTTATTGGAATAAAAATACTATAAGCTAATTCACAAAACTGGATATTTTAGTTTTGGGCTACCCCGAAAATCGCTGTTTTTCGGTCTGGTTGAGTCAGGCAACCCTTTTTAATAATTTGCATAACCTATAGAAATGAGTGGATTTATAAGGCCATCGTACTTGAAATTTGTATGCATCCAGTACCTACTAAAAGTGTGTGGTCGGCTGGGCTGTCCCGTACTTCTAAACCGAAGCACTACCAGGATTAACTATGCTATATAATTCAATTCAGTTCTATTTTTGCAGTTAAGTTGTCTCGAGTTGGTGCCAACACCAGCCTCACCGGATCAACTGGTGCTGAGCCCATGGATCTTAGCTATGCTGAGGATGAAGCCAAGGAACTCAGCGCTGCTAAGCGGCGAGCAGGCATCCAGCGATGTTATGTGGGTGGGCTTGAGGCCGACCTGTCCTCTGCGCAGACAGCGCTCCAACTAATGACACAATGTGAAAAGTGGATTTTACTATGTGGAGTATACTGAACTTAAGATACTGTACGCTGATTGGTGAATGAAAATTTCGAGTGGGAAACGACGGATGCGTACTGTGGGAGATGATTGGAACGCAGCTGCGCCGGACGCAGGTGCCCTACCTACGAGAACCTAAGGTCAAAGAGGCGGCGACTGCTAGTAGCCTTACTCCGTATCTACGTACTGTCGGGCCCTCGCGGGTAGGCAATGCGCTATGTTGCGGGGAGCTCTGTTTCCGTATTCTGGGCTGAAAAGCCGATATTGTGTGGGTTGCTGTCCTCTCGAGGACTGGTGCGCGTGTTAGCCTTGGGTCTGGGCTAGGAGTTAAACAAAGAGACCCTTTATGGCCCGAGTCCTGGGCCTTTCAAAGAACAGATGACAAAGAGGGTTTGTGTTGTGTATAACTTTAGTATTGGTTGAGTAGTCTTAGTGCCCAAGACTACAAGGTTCAAGGCGACCGGTCAAGACACCCCTGACGCGGGCTCAGTACGCTGCCTGGAAGAAGTTATCCCCCAGGGATCACCACGCTGCTACTTCGTCTGGCCACACACGCCTCGGACAACTTTTCCTGAATTCGCAGCGCTACATAAACGTCGACCCCCGCGTCCTCCGCCCCGTAAAGAACTGGCGAAAGAAGTCTGTTTCGACTACTCGTCTCTCTTTGGCGGCGGCGCCGAAGCGATTGGCAATCGAGTACAGGGCCGAACGGCTGAAAATAACCCCTTCTACGCCAAAGTGGTGCGCGAGGAGAAATCTCACCGCTCCCCTAAGAGAGGGCTACGAGAAGTCAAACCGGAACGGACGGATGATGATGGCTTCGAGGTCGGGGAAGTGATTCCTGAAGGCAAGCGAGTTATCTGTTCGCTAAAAGCTGTTAAAGTGCAGGGAGTTGAAGCAATTTCGGTGGGTTATATTGACGACACTCCGGCTGGTATGTTGGCTGATACTGGCGCAATTGTTAGTGTAGTGGATACGAAAGTTTTACGTCGAGTTGGCCGGTCCGCTAGCCCACTGCGTCCCTATCGCGGTAGTTTGAACGCGGTTTCGGGGAGCCCTCTGAAGATCAGGGGTATCATCGACTTGCTAATTCGACTGGGAACGCAAGAGAAATTGCTGCCTTTTGTCGTCGCCGATGACCTCCACATCGACACTATCCTAGGAACGGATGCGCTGATAGCGTTCCGTGCCGTGATCGACTTAGAGGAACGAAAGATGACTTTAAAGGGAGCGAAGTTTTCCCACTCGGTATTGCGAGGATCGAAGAGACTTATACTGCTCGGCTAGCGAGCACTGTCAAGCTGCCACCGGGAGGCCAGGCTCTAGTAGTTTCGAACGTGCCGGCCGCGCTGGCCCCAATTCAACAGTACTGGTGGAGGGACTCGCCGTACTGGATCCCACCGTTCGAGTTGCTCGGACTATCTGCACAGTTCGAAGCGGAAAGATGGTGGCCGAGATATGCAATGCCTCGACTGAAGATTTAATTGTCTCTAAGGGCACACGTCTAGCGGCGGCTACACTCACACACGAAGCGGTCTTCGAGCATGAGCAAGCTACGAGAGTTGCTAAAACGTGTGGGGCTCCCGTCAGTTCCATAATTGGGACCATCGGACTAGCAGCGGACCGTGACCGCCGTTCAGCAGAACGGATGCCTGAGCTAGAAAAAGTGTTGGAGTCGGGATATCGAAGTGAAGACGAGTTTGTAGTGGACTTTGCGGGATCGAAGTTGACCTCGGAGCAGCGGGCCTTGCCAAGGACCAAACTCGAGTCGTTCCGCGATTTGTTCGTGGAGACCTCGAAGAAGCCTGGGTGTACGGACTTGTTGCAATTCTCAATCAACACGGGCGGTCATACTCCAATCAAACAAAAGCCGTACCGCGTCTCTCAGGCGGAGGGCAAGGTAATGGAGGCCGAGATACAACAGTATTTAGACTTAGGGCTCATCCGCCACTCCCAAAGCCCTTGGGCCAGTCCAGTCTTGATGATCCGCAAGCCCGATGGGGGCATTCGATTTTGCATCGATTATCGGCGACTGAATGCAGTGACTATAAAAGATTGCTATCCCATGCCATTGATTGATGACATCCTCGACGTTCTGGGGAACACGAAACTATTCTCTAGGATGGACATTGCCTCTGGATACTGGAACGTCCCGATGGCTGCGGATAGCGTGGAGAAAACTGCCTTCACCAGCAAGTTCGGTTTATACGAGTGGTTAGTCATGCCCTTCGGATTGTGCAATGCTGTGCCCGCTTTTGAACGTCTCATGGAGGGCGTCTTGGTTGATCTTAAGTGGAGAACGTGTCTCGTGTATTTGGACGATTGCGTCGTCTTCAGTGGCGCTTCCCGACTCACTTGGTGCGGTTACGACAAGTGTTAGAACGATTTAGGTCGGCTGGTTTTAAACTAAAGATGAAGAAGTGCCGCTGGGGGCGCGACCATGTTGCTTTCTTGGGTCACATAGTAACGCCCTCGGGGATATTACCCAACCCGGAAAAAGTCAAGGCTGTGATGAACGCACGTCGCCCTCACGACTTGCACACTATTCGTGCCTTCCTGGGACTAACCAGCTACTTTCGACGTTACATACCCGGCTTCGCGACAATAGCCGCTCCGTTGGAACGGTTGAAACAGCACGGAGAAGAGTTTCGCTGGGACGAAGACTGTGAAGCTGCTTTCAGACAACTGAAGCGGCGCCTCATGACGCCTCCCATTCTCGTGTACCCCGACTTCAAGAAACGATTCAAGCTTTACGTGGACTCGTCTCGACTCGCAGTCGGGGCCTGCCTCATGCAGGAAGTAGATGGCCGAGACCGCACTGTGGCATATGCCAGCAAGATGTTAGTCGGCTCCCAGCGAAATTGGATCAACAAACAAGACGGTACCTCGGAGATTGAATGCTGGGGCATCGTCTGGGCCACCCGCAAGTTCCGTTGCTACCTCGATCGGCGCGAGTTTGACTTGTACACGGATCACAAGGCACTTACTTGGGTCTTCAGACCTTCCAACCGCACCGATAATGCGAAGCTAGCACGATGGGCGATGGAGCTCTCGCAACTCCGATTCCGCGTCTTTCATAAAGAAGGGGCGGCTATGGGCCATGTAGACGGACTATCGCGCCTGTACTCGGCCACGGTCGCAACCGTGACCCTCAGTGACCTCTTAAACTCGGAAGGAGACGACGGACGGCGTGGTTTAAGCGAGGTCGGGGGCCCTCGACTCCGTTGCTCTCTTCGAATCCCTTAGAAGGTGACGAGCACGGTAACACTGCCCCTGAGTCCGAGCGTGCTCGCGACAACCTCGAGATTGAGCAAGAAAGTGGAGAGCACAACCTCCTCGGGCCACAAGCTGAAGATCTGGACTCTGAAGAGGAACTGTTCCGCACCGAAAGGCCTCGATCGCCCTTGGATCAATTCGGGCTTGACCGTGACAAGTTTGTGGACGAACAGCAGCAAGCTCCATGGATTAAGGCGCTGATCGCTTTTATACGAGATGGAGCCCTTGCCCTGGACGCGCAACTTCGGACCAGGACTCTGGTGATGGCACCTCACTATGCCGTAAAGAACGGCGTGCTGATGCGTCAAGTCCATCTAAAAGCTGGGGCGGCCCATGCTCGAACGCTTACCGTGCCAGTGATTCCGCTTGCTTTCGTGGAGACTGTTCTCCACTACTGTCATACAGACGTACTATCTGCCCACGTGGGCCAGACGAAAACAATGGATAAAGTTCGTCGCCACGCATACCGGCAAGGCTGGAAACGAGATGTAGCCGAATTCGTGCGTGCTTGCGACGTTTGTGGGAGTGGGAATGGATATCATCCCTGGAGGAATGGTTTGATGCAGAGGATGCCGGTCCAACAGCTAAACGGACCCTTTTCCCTACTCGTAGTAGATGCTATCAGACCGCTAGTTAAATCACACCAAGGCAACAAGTACATCCTCGTGTTTGCTGACTACTTCACACGCTGGGTCGAGGCAATCCCAGTAGCAGCGTTGGATACCATCACTTTTGTGAATGTGATGATCGACGAAGTTATTTCCCGACATGGGGTACCGGAACAGTTGTTGAGTGACCGCGGCTCCAATTTTATTTCTGAGTTGGCGCGATCGTTCTACGAGACTCTGGGTATTAAGAAGTGGTTTGGGAAGCTTATCACCCCCAGACTCAAGGGCTCGTAGAGCGATTTAATGGGACGCTGCTCGGAATGCTACGGATGTACGCTGAAGAGACGCAAGAAGATTGGGATTTATACTTACCTAGAGTTCTGTTCGCCTACCGCACGTCATACCATTCCGCTCTGGGTGATTCTCCATTCTTTAGTCTGTACGGACGTGAACCGGTACTCCCTTTAGATTTGGCATTCCTCAACACGTCAAAAGAGTGGAAGAGTAACGAAGTGTCGAGTTACCGAAGGAAGCTATACTTGTCCCTTCGCAACACCCGTCGAATGGTGGAGCGACAACTGCTAAAAGCTCAAGATCGACACGAAAAGCGCCTTGCGAACCAGACCGAAGTCTCATTCTACGTCGGTGACGCGGTGTGGGTTTATCAGTATTTTAGGGCGCGTCGCGGTGGGCTCAAGCCAAAGAAATTGGCGTTCTCCTGGCACGGTCCGTACCGTGTTGTCGACCAGGTCGGGGAGAACGCCTACAAGATCGCTATTCCGACCCATCCTAATAGGGTCGTGACTGTGAACGTCAATCGCCTAAAATAGTGTCAAGTGCGATGGAGCAGACCGTTCCCAAACGAGGTGCCAGTAGACGTGGAAAACGAACCCGGAACGGGCCAAGAAGGGCCTCTCCAAGAGAGCGACCTGCCAACCTCCAGCTACGTGGAACGGTTGACGATCGGAAACGAAGAGACAGCGTTCAGTAACGCTGACTTCCCTGTCGTCGACATTCTGGCTCAACGGAAGGAGAAGGGCGAGCTGCAGTATCTTGCGCTACTGGCCACCTACGAGACCAGGTGGATGGCCGCCTCAGCGTTGTCGCCGACTTTTGACGTCCTAATCAAGGCCTTTGTGGATGTTGAAAGAGCGAAACAAGGTTTACCAGAGATACGACACAGTGCTTGATTGGCTGACGCGAACGTTGTAGTGGACGAGGACGAGCTGCTCTTTTAGCTGACTCCCGTGGAAATAATGACTCTCAGCCGCATGGACGCCCTGGAGAGCGTGCTCTGCGTCGTGGAAATTACGTATTGAATTTTGTTTTTGTGAACCGACAAAGGAAGTATTGTTGGACACTTGAACAAGAACGGTTCACAAGTTACATGTTAAGACTCGAAACTTACGGCTGCTCTGAAACAGAATGAAATCAAGATTGACTGCATTGGAGTGCAGCTGGTTGAAAGTGGCTACTCGCCTGAAGATGTCGAGCGTTTACCCTTGGTGGCCTTGGCGAGTACCGGCGCTCGCTTGATATTCGAAGCCGCTTTAGCCTCCGAATCAGGACGACTGGCGGGAACGGAACGGTTGGCTGGCTTCTTAGACGTTTGTTGCGACTTCTCGCTCTCATCGCTACTAGAGTAGCGCAGAACACTTTGGCCTGAAACCTCGTCAACCTTTGCTGCCTCCCTCAAGTCCTGGCCGTCTTCTTCGTCGACCTCCTCGTCGTACTCTTCTTCGCTGACCTCAGCATCGTTTTTCTTCATCGCATCGCTCAATGGGGCAAAGGCTATCGTATTGACGTTAAAAGATGTCTCGAGCTGAAGGCATGCCGAAGCTACCCGGGAGTGGTGTGGTGGGTGAAAGTCGGAAGTCGTGTGCAGTCCGCGGCGAGTTGGAAAATGCTGCCAACTCTGCAGGGGGAGCCGAATTCCGATGTTCTTGGCGATTCTAATTCAGACCTTAGCAACCGCTCTTGCGTCAGAAAACCACCGTTTGGCGGTTCCTCCAAACACTCATGTTATCGACGTCGTCGCCGCCGCCGCCGTCGTCGTCGTCGTTGCCATCTCCAATATCTTCAACGTCTTCTTCTCCCGCGTCGCCGCCGTCTTGACTCTCGACGTCCACGCCCAAAAGCTGAAGAAATTCGATATCGTCGGCAGTACTGGAACGGTCTGCGTTGCTCGGCAGACGCTTGACCATTTCAGGGTTGACGGGATAAACCGTTGCGACACCACCCTTCTTGGGGGAAGCGCTATGTAAGAGCCGTTTGCAGTCTGAATGGGCGTCCAACCGAAGTTCTTGAGCTCAAAAGCTTTGATCGCCGCCACCTTAGGCTCCTCGACGACGTCTCTGACTGTCATCTCTCCAATATTGGTGCTGAGAAGGAGTCGACGCCAGTGCGATCGCTTCGTTTCGCCGAACCAATGAGGTTTCTCGGGTGTCTTCCGTTCCACATCGTAGCGGACTCGAGCAAGAGCTGCGTCAGTGAGACGGTGGCGGGGTGGCACTAGCGGGTCGATACCACCAGAGAGCTCCAGCATTTCAGTGATGGTGGAGTACCCCTCGGCATCGATAGCGTCGGGATCAGTGGCCGCCAATAGTCTCGCCTTATAGCACGCCTTATCGTCAAGTTTAAACAGGGTCTGAAGGTCGTCCAGAGGGCAGTGCCCCGCGGCAATTAACTCTGGCACCGCCGCCGTTTCGTCCGGGTTGCCCGCCGAACCACATGAGATGCCCCGGCTCGGCTTCAATCAGTGTTAAGAAGCCGGAGTAGCCCCAAGTTTCGATGCGAATGCTCAGGAACTGAAAGCGAGCCTGCACGGAGCGCCACTTGTTCTAGCGACGACGAGATCCATCAGTCGACGTGTCCGCGACCGGCGCATGCACGGCCCACTCCCACCAGTACGGTCGGAATCGATTCCACCACCGCCAGTGGGCGCGGTGCACGGCGGGATACTTGTCAGGACGGTACCACAACCTTTCCCCTTCCCAACGGTAAGCCCGCTGATACGGTGTTTGGCTGGGAGCTCCTGAAGCCTGGTAGATGGCGTACAAGTCGACTCGCACGCACTGCTCCGTTTTGGACGACAGGAAGAACCCAAAATTGACCTTGTCATTCTCGGGAGTCAACTCGCCGATCGTAGTCGCGTCGGGACCCTTACTGAGGGGTTCACTCTTCTTTGGCTTCTTGCTGACTCGTTGCGACTTAGAAGTGACGTCCGATGCTGCCTGTCGCTTCCTCTTGCCCGATCCAGTCGCTTTAGGAGAAGACGTTGAGCGCTTCCCCACTACCTTTGCCTTGACTTGCGTGACCTTCGACTTTTGCCCATTCACGGCCGGCTTAGAGCCGGACGGAACGGCAGGATTGGGGAATCGCGGATGAGTGGCTGGCCCCGAGGACGGGTGCTGAGCTGCCGGGGCGGGAGAACCAACACTGGCTTGTCGAGGACCGCGCCAGCGTTGGTACCATCCAGAACGGCGACGGCCACAGCGCCCAGGACTGCCAGATTCACAGACGCCACATTCTGGGCAAGCGCAGCGCAGGAGCCCAAGAAAGCCTCCTGCGCAGCTACAAAGTCTTCTACAGCGTCCTCGCCGGACAGCAGGCGCTGCACCCGGTCCAGAATCTCTTGGTTGGTCAGTTTTTGACGACATCAGCGAGAGTGCCACCGCAACGGTCGCGATCTCGTAGCGGGTTCACTAGTGTCGAAGCCCGAGTGAGCAAATGAGAGCGGACCCCCAAACTGAGGGGAGGAGACCAAGCGTTGGGACGGTGCGGATAGTGATTCTAGAAGATGGGAATTGACTGCTACTGCTGGGCCAATAGAGCGCAGGTCATTCGTCGACTTTGCCTCGAAGCGCCATGCTGCAGGCCGTGATGGAGCTCTGGGAGCGGGCCAACCGTCCCGAGCTCTACCCCGTATATGCCCTGCTGGTCGGCTTGACGATTTTCACCTGGGTAGTTCTGGAGCCCGTCCGAAACGTCATTGGAGAGCTCATCGTCAACATTGGTGCCTGGGTGAAAATGCACGTGACTCTGTACGCCCGCGTCCTAGAAGGCTATCTACTGGTTGCTCAGAGCGAAGTTTTGCAGGAGCGAGAACCAGCAGACTACTTCTGGAGGGTCCTGGACGCCCTCTTTACCGTCCCGACCATGATACTTGAAGCCGCGGGAACGGTTGAGTTTGGGCCATTTGGGCCCCTGGCACTTCAGTATTGGCGGCTACAGCGAGCCTTCTGGTGCGACTATCTACCTGAAACCTCGCGATTGACGTGGAACTCGTGCTCCAGGTTTGGCTGTGCCGTAATTGAAGGTGTGGTGAGTTCTTTTCGCAGGTTTGTGGATTTTGTGCGTGGGGTTATCTGGATCCTGCTTTTCTTAGGAGCCGTGCTCTACTATCTACCGCAGTAAATCTGTTACGCTATCGTGACTGCTTTGCATGGCTGGGCTGGTCTACTCGCGGTATGGATGCTCGTGGTCTTTGTGAATGCCTGGACGATCCAAAGCAAGTGGGTGGTAGGCATTTCCCTCGGTGGGCTCGCCATCGGGACGGCCAACAAGTTACTACTAGAATTCGAAGCCCAAGAAGCATTAAAGGCAGTGTCACCGGCTAGCGTGGCTCGAACGGGCTGGGACGATGTCAAGCGCCGACTTGCTGCTCGTCTAGGAGAAGAACGTGACACTTTTGACAAACTGCGCGCCGCAGACCGCAGCCCGACCTCCGTTCCCAGCAGGGAACGGTTGAGAACCGTTCCACGACAACCAACTCCTCTGCCCATGCAATTCCAGACCCGACTACAACCACCCCTCGAGTGCCGTTCGATGAACAGAACTCCTTTCAGCAAACGTTCGACCCGCAGGTCCGTCGAGGACAACGGACTGACGGTCGGGGAGATTGTCCCGTACCGGGCCAGAGCGGTACTTTGCTCTGGCCGAACGGCGTTTTGCCGCGGTGGAACGGTGCTGCTGTCGAACCGCCACGTGGACCGCGTCACCCGAGCTTCGTGGCGAACACTACCGGCCGCAATGGCTAGCTTTTGCGCCAGACAGTGGGCCAAGGAGGTCGTGGACCTCGACGGCCTCGTCGCCAAGGACGGATGTCACGGTACTGGGACCGCAGGAGGAGACGGAGGGGTAGGTCACCCTTGTGACGTAAATTTGTGCGGAAGAAAGAGATTTAGGACCGCTCCCGCCCAGTTGCGAATCCCCTTGCGGCCAAGAAGCGGACTCGCCCGACGACAAGGACGAAAAGAAGTTAGCGGCTCAAGCCAAAGAGTCAATACACACTTCCTTTATTTGTCATCGGCACCCGTTCCTTGGTACCTGTGACCGTTCCAAGACCACACTCTCTCGCTACTAGGCTCAGCTACCTCAAGACCCCCGCGCAAGGGACACGGGATCGCGACAGCACCAAAGACACACTTGTCTGCGTTGGCGTACAACTTATTCGTGCGCATGCACTCGAGCACCGCTCGCAGATGCTCCACGTGCATCTCGACGTCAGTCTTCCCGTGCTCAGCACGACTGTGGACGAAGATGTCGTCGAAGTATGTCTGTGCATACGCCCGATGGGGCCGGAAAAGCTGCGTCACAAGACGATTGAACTGCGCCGGCGCGTTCGACAGCCCTTGGGGCATAACGAGCGCCACCCGCCAGGGTAAGAAGGACTTGGTGGACTATGTCCAAGAGCTACGAACGCTCATTGCGGGCATGGCCGCAGACCCTCTACCCGAGGTGGCCACCGTGACCGTCTTCATGGAAGGGCTCCGAGCCGGAGTGGCTCGCACGGAAGTATTCCGTCAGAGCCCAGCCGACTTTGAGAAGGCCGTCAGTGTGGCACTGAATGCCGAGTTCAACTTTAAGTTGTCCCGGGTCGGTGCCAGCACCAGCTCTACCGGATCGAATCTTCGCGTGGCTCCCCTCGGGCGAATCCCCTCATTCGAGAGGCGCCGAGGGCGCAGTGAGCTCCCCGTCCCCGTCTGACGTGCGTCGGCGAGGCGGAGGCGTCGGCAAGCGCGGCGCGCGCGGCACAAGGTGTCTGTAACGCCAAGGGCGTCGACCGCGCCGAGCGGTGCTCAGCGGTCGGGCTTTGAACATCTCTACACTCTCGTTGATGGAGTGACGGGTGCGGTCGAGAGAGGGATGCACTGCCAAGTGTTGGTGGGCTCTTGGAGCTGGACGAGATGTCCGTCGCCGAGTTCGGCGCGGCGCTGAAAAACGGTGGACTCGCCGAATTGGTCATCATTCGGCCCGAAGACGAGTTGAACTCGTCGTTTCTCGCGGACGAATCGGTCTTGACCGAAACCAAGAAGGCATTGAATGCACGAAGTGGGTCAGTGATCCTGATGGACCCGACTGACCCCTTCTATCGTTTACTCAAGGAGTATGGAGACGTCGTCTCAAAGGAGCCACTTAGTGGCCTCCCACCTGACCGAGGGGTCCGTCATGAGATTATGAGATTGACTTAGTTCCTGGAACAAAGTAGATGACAAATGGGCTCGTTGAGCCAACGGCGACCTCGTTGAGATGCAGTGGCCAGTGGAAGGCTCTAGGAGACGCGACCTTGTCAGGGTGGATCCGGTGGATCCACTGGTTGGAGGGGAGTGTAACAGAGTTGCGCGGAAGTCTTTGCCGTGTGTATACTTTTGAGGTACAAGTCATGGCCGTGTATAGAGTTTTGACTCTGTAGCCATTTGGTTCTCCACCACTCATTTGTATATCTCTTAGATTAACTATGCTATATAGTTTAGTATATACATTTACGACAAGGTCAGATAACAATTCAATTCCGTTCTATTTTTGCAATTAATTAGTGCCTATCCTTGTTTTAAGGGACACTGACTCTGTGAGTCCTAGCTACGGGACTATAGTTGATTCTTGTGTAGAATCGAAGGCGAGACACCTAAAGACACTGACTCGTGGAGTCCTACGTCTTCCTCTGTGCACGTGCACTGCTACGCAGCCCATCACTTGAGAGTTGGTATATAGCACCAGGGTTAAGTGGTCAACGGCGAAGCGCGTGTCCTTCTGTATCTTGTGGGCGTACTTGAGCACATCATCATGACCGACTCCACGCCAATAGACTCTTGTTAAGTCCAGCTTATCTTGGACGATCTGCAAGTATAATCGCGACCAGTAGTTAGCAAGCTAATAATGGCATCAGGGTTTTTGACTGGCAGCCATGCACACTCTATAACTTGACGCTGCTGCAGCAGCCAGCCTTTTCCCGCTCGGACCTTTCTGTCCCTACATTTCACCGTGTTAAGACTTCCTCAGCCATGGCACATACAAGAACGTCAAACTACAACAATCAAGAACTCTGGTACGTCGGCAGCTTCTTGGATAGCTTCACGTCGTTCAATAAGACTGACGCTTTCCTATGCGACTATAAGCTAGAGTAAATACTGGGCCACCTCGCTTGTGCTTTAAATTTGTATTAAACCGACCTCTCGCTAAATCGTACGTTCAATATGTGTGTCACTTCCAATACAAAAGCCTAGTATGACGAAGGGTCTCTGGCCGAGACAGCTCCCAATATTATCCGCTCCATCCGCACAACCATATACCGTCTGGATAGTATCATTGTCTACGTATAAGACTCCACTCTCACTGGTTTCGTGCAAAAGCTGTGGTGGCCTCGATAGAGCTGCGCCCTTACAAAATGACGTCTGGTCTGTGAAGGGTTGCGCGGCTGTGCACATAATCCTGACCTAAATATTAGTTTTTTCATGAAAATCCCCGATTTAGATGTGCTGATACAACCTGTCTAAATACGGCTATTCTTATCGCGCCGACGAAAAGGAGGGGTTAAATAGACTTCAAGAATATCTAGTGCTTCTTGTCTATTCCTACTACAATTTTTACTACACCATTCCAACAAATGTATTGCTTTAGCCATATACACTCGATTTTGTATGGCCGACTGGTGGCATGCATTATCGGAAATTTTAGGGGACGCAGTCCTCACCCCGTCCCTCGCCTGTCGCTCTGATATGCCAATTATCTGAAACCACCACTTCCGGATAACGACGCGTATTCCCGTACACAAAACACACTGAACACAAAATCCATTTGACAGAACGCAGCGGAACCAGCAGACCCACATCGATTGAAGAGCAGCGCGGCCAGGAGCGGCATGGAGACGTCGACCGCGCCGGCGCAGGGGGTGATGGCCTGGAGGGCGATGAGCTTCTGCCGCGACGAAACCAGAGCCGAGGATCGACAGTTGGAAGGGTAGGAAGGAGTTCTTGCATGCAGTGATGTACTAACCGATGTTAACGTTTGCTTAAATGTGAGCTAGGTGCTGCGTTTCAGACTGCCGCTCAAAGCATTGAGTGTAAGCTAGTTCTGTGCACGGTGTGTTTCAAGCGCACAAGCTGCTTGCTCATGACTAATGCATTGTGCTGGAGCCGTTGCTATGATGTGATCGATGATTTTCCTACGTCGAAAAAGAAACGTTTGTCTGCCGAGGTATTGCGCCATAATGACCCGTGGATTTCTTCGAGGTTGTGCACAGCGGGACCGTCATGTATTCCGACGAGCCATTCTTGGCAGACTTGATGTACGGTCTTGAGCGACCTCACCATCTTGTAAGCTGAGGGGACCGAGGAAGGCTGTGAAGCTGTATTGTGTACCGTTCCAGTCGACCCAGGCCAGCTCACACTCGAGCGGACTGCGGCAGCGCCCGTGGTGAGTTGCAGAGGTCGCAAACGCGTAAAAGTGGTCCATAACCAATTGTTTCCGGCAGCTAAAAGATTTGGTCGACCACGACCGATCGATAATAATTGTAATTTGTTCGTGTGTTTTTATTTAATTATTTCTCTTCTACAGTGCATATCAGAGTACATCCGCGTTTGAACGCGCAACTAGAATGTCGTCAAGAACGCTAGGGCTCAGCATAGTTCTCTTTTCTCAAAGGCATTTCCAGCGTTCGAAAAATTACTCTCTGACATTGCGCTGCGCTCATGCCACGATGCCAAGAATTGGAAAACGTGGCTGTTCTCCGCTTGTAGACATCGTTGCTGCTTGTTTCCACCAGAGCAAAATGTTAAAAACGTTCATTTCAGCATCACACAGAGATAAATCGTTGTATCGGTTCCATTCTTCCAACTCGGGTGACATGGTGTCGTTTCTCGCCTCTTCCTCATGATCAGACTCATCCGATGAGTCCCATACATAGCCCGTGTTTCTCGTATCTTGCTTTTTTGTGTTGTGCTATATGGTCAATAGTGTTGCGCATTGCTACTGTCTCTCTCATCATAGACAGAATAACGCCACGGGCAGCATCGATGTTCTGCATTTCAATACCGTACCTGGTGAGTTTGTTTTTCGTCGTGGATCTAACATGGCAGCCACGTAGTGCTTTTTTCGAGCTTCCATTTTGGCATATCATGCACTGTAATAAGATCCTTTACCGCTTTGATGGAAGGTGAGTCTGGATACAAAAGCTGCTCGTTCTGAGCTGGTTCGTCTACTCCTTCTTCATTGCGGTCCAGGATGCGATTTGTTTTATTGCGTGGCTTTAGTGCCTTTTCCAATTTGTGGCAACATAGCACACCAGATGAAGTGTGGGCTGTGACCAGCTTTCCAGTATCAGAGTGCCCCGGTGAAATGTTTCCAGAAGCTCCACTAATTATTTAAGCAGTGTTCTATCAATTTTCTTGAGCATATTGAATTTTCTTCTCACTGTAAGAATCGTTCCAATTTCGTCGTATGCATAAGCAACACTCTTCAACATTCGCAGTTGAGAATTCCATCTAGTCACATTTTCTTGTTTCAGCGTTTTGGAGAGTTGATGTTGCAGATTTGCTCGCTTGAAGTAGCCAACTAAGTCTTTGCAAGCTTCGATTAGATCGAAAACCCTCGGCACGTTGTCTCTGGACTTGTAAAATGGTTGAGAAAGAGCGCCTCCAACTTCTTGTGTTGCTTTGTTGAGGACTTATTGGTTAATTGAGTAGCGATTTTGTGATCTGCACACGGAAGCCATTCATACCGTGAAGGAATGCCTTCAGATCCGCACATACAGATTGCGGCGTATTGATATGACGCCAGAGGTTTTTCCTTTGTATGGTTCGGTTGTCAGACACAATGATATGACCAAGAGAAGTAACTGCCAATCAGACAGCTTAACAGCTCTCATTGGGTGAAATGCAAACGTGTCATTATCCAGAATAGTGACTACAAGCCTGCTTTTTCCCAAGCACTACGAATGTAATGTTCGCTAACGCTCCCCATGCAGACACGACTCTTTGGACGACAATCTTTCGCTTCTCAGACGCAGGCACCTTCATAAGAGCAAGAAGACGCTCTCTCAGGGGCAAGTGGGCATTGGCCTGGATGCTAGATAGCACGTACGACAGCGCCAGAGAGCGTAAGCTCTTCTTAAACGGGCCCATAATTCCGACATCGAGCGGCTGTAGCACTGAAGTCGTGTTTTTAGGTAGAGCTAGAAGCTCTGTTCCCCACCCAGCAAATGCTTCTTCAGAGGCACACGATACGAGACACTTCAAGTTATTTATGTATAGCGCTAGTGGGTCAGCCTGAGTAGTAGACACAAATTCAGCCCACACACTGTCGATAAAATTGTCGTGCTAGACGCGGGCGTCCATCCACGCATTCGTCTGTACCGTAGCATAGATATTATTGTAGCTAGAGCACTCCTGCTCCACTGTGCCACCTGGTGTGCCCTTAGAAATGATAATAGGCTGGAGGTTTTGTCCGGATGATGACACAACTAGCAAAACACTCGCGCGGGACGAGCGAGCACGGCCGCGGACTTTAGCTGCCTTTTGGAGCCACGCTGAGCTATTATACAACCGGACTCCTCATCGTACTATACAGCCGTTTCATCTGCGTTAAAAATGCAGTCACGACGGTAACTTGCTGCAACAGCAGCCCCAGTTCCATGCGCAAATTTGTGTTGCTCTAAGAGGAGGTCTTCACTTGACAAAATGGTCCTAGTTGGTTTCCGAAAATAGTAGCCGTGTCGGTGAACGAACCGCTGAAAAAGACGATACATACTTGACCCCTTGCTGGACGTGAAATAGTTTTCCACCCATGTTCCATATTCCTCTTTAACAAACGCAATAACATGAGTCATTTTGAGAGGAAAATCGTCACGGCGCATGGCCTTAATCCATTGAATAAGCTCCTCCGCGTGAGGAAACAAACTCGGTCGTCCTTGGCCTCCCAAACAGATCTTTGACGTCATCTTGTTCGCAAAGGCTGCTCGCAGCTGCACCTCTTGCTTTTCCCACGTGTAGATGGCTCCTCTGCTCTGGATGCCATGGCGTTCCGCCAGCTCCGTCACAGACCACCCTTGCGTCCGCTCGTCGAGCACTTGTACCTTGCAGGCAATAGTAAACGTCGCTCGACGTGAGCCGTGGCCACGACTTCGGGCAGATATACCAACATCGCCAGTAATTTCACTACATTCGTCCTTCTCTTCGTTTCTATCACCATCTCCGTCCACTTGTGAAGAGATGTCGTCTCGCACCACCCCCCAGCAGCGCATGCGCGCTTCAGTGTCGTCGTCAACGTCGGCCGTGGGCATCAATTTCTCGAGTGCTCGTCGTGCTCCATGCCAGTGAAAATCTGCTATCGCTGATTGGCCAATACTAACGTAAAGCACGTTTTAATAAAACCTCAACTGTCATATCAATACGTCCGTCATATCAATTCGTCGTAATCTGTATTCGAACCGCTGTCGCTGACCACGGTGCAGCGGCGGAAACTGCAAATAGAGTAGTCCAGCAGACAAGAGTTAAACACTTCAAGCACAGCAACGGCTGTGTGCGACTCAGCGCAAAACTTCTCACATTGAAGAGTCCGAGATGACAACCGAAAGTCGTAGAGGATAACATGAATAGTTATCGAAAGAAACGACAGCTTTCGCGCTGAATCTGTCCATAAATCCGTCGTAAAACCCGCTGCTCCACCTTCGTCGAAATGATCAGACAACATTTCTTTGCTAGACGCCGGGTGGTTGCTGCTGCTCGAACGACGCGGTTCTTTACTGTGTTGCCGACTGGCAGCAAATTCTCAATGTCAATACCAGCCCTTGCTTTGACGCCGATATCCACTAGTACAGATGCAAGCTGCTTGAAACCATATCCTTCGCAAATAGAGAAACGCCGCGGGTCCTTGCAGCACATGAGCGCTAAGGCCTGGCACACGCACTGTCTATCTCTTGCGGAGATGGGGCCGCCATTCGCAAATGAATCCATGGAGCTGGCAGCTGAATTTGCTAAGGCAACAGAGCATTTTTGGCGTGAGAATTAAGCGAGTTAGTTCCCTTTGAACTCGAGAACTGGTAGACGTGGAAGCACACTCTGCATGCCACAATTGTAGAGTTCTGCACGGCAAAGCGGGTTGCAGCTTTCTTTTCCATCACATGCGAGAAGAAGTTCCAGCAGGCCGACCTAGAGATGGCTGACTCCGAGAGCAGCGCGAATACGGGATCTTCATCTTTTGCACGCAGTTCCCGCTGAATAGCCTCTTTGATCGATGTCATACTAGGCAGCGCTCGGATGTCGTGCAACTTTTGCTGGTGTCTGGCGATCGACGGACTAGAAGCGGTACAACCTTCTCCATCGCTACCAAGCTGTATCTCCTCCACGCTGGGTTGTCGAACTATAAACGTGTCCATGGCGGCGGGACACGTGCTTCGCACTTCGTGAAGGCAGACGAAGAAAACGGAATGGGCTTGGCTATTTCAGACGTCCAAAACCAATTGCAGAAAAATCTGGTCGTTTGAAAAGCAATTGCTTTGCGTGGCAGGCAAAAATGGTCGACCATGGTCGACCACAATTACGGCCGCGTGGTCGAGCTACAATTACGGCCGGCCGTTTGCGACCTCTGGTGAGTTGTGTGAACGCGCCAGTCAAGGTTTCAACTGATGCTCCAACCTCGCTAACCTTCCTGTCAATGTGTGCTATGGTGTTGGTTGATATGATCCATCAGGTCTGGGACAATCTCCTCTAAGCGTGTTGCGAGGTGATGTCTCGGCGAGCATTTTTGCCTTGAGATAGTCTGCAAATGTATTGAACGCATTCATGTTGAATGGTAGATTGACCCACAATTTATGGGCTGGATGCACTTCACGCAGAAGCACAGCATCTTGGAGTACGACTACACGAAGGTAGAGCAGCAATTCCAGAAACCCACCAGTTGATATGTGCGGTGCTGACTGTTTTACGTATGTTGCCATGTAGTTTTCCACAAACGGGAATACTTCGCGCTGCAGGCTTTCGGGAGGAACAAGAGCAGCTCGCTCTAAAAGAACGAGCGCGGTCTGGGGAAACTCAGCAAGTGACCTCATCATTACGAGGTAAAGCCGTCAGGTAACACCCTTCCATTGACCCAGCATTTCACTGCCCCAACCTTTTTTTTTTTTAATCTGTGGCTCGTTAGCTCCTGCTAGTTCAGCCATCCGCGACCCGGATCCCCAGGCAGCGTGTGTCTTAGCTTTTGCGTGCAGACCAAGGGCGGAGAAAGCTTTTACGGTAGCGTCGTAATGTGCTCGGTACGCCATCGCTTTTGTTGTTGATTTTCCACCCTTGAGAGCTTTGATGTTGTACCACAATGCAGGCTCTAGGAAATTAGGAACGGCTTCCAGTTGAACACTCCAGCGGAAAAAAGATAGAACCGAGCGCGCCGACAGGGCAAATCTCGACGTTCCAGTGCCTGATGCACGAACCAAATTCACGGCGCCCATACTGGTTTGTCTTTACCTGCTCCATGATCATCACAAGTGCACGGCAATCAGTGAAACCCTCATGCTCGAGCACCACGCTGAACAAATTAGGTAGTTCCAAATTACGCGCAGACTCCCTTAATAAACACGAATGACACAGGAAATTACTCATGCGGTTCCGTAAGTCGCTACCAGCGTTGAGATTCATATAATAACGAGAGATTGCCACCAGGTCCTCAGTTGTACAATATCCATCCAGCAAAGAGCCAACTCCCGATCTACGAACTCACGCTTATTCTTTTCGTGTTTCTCGCGCTTGAGAGAGGACAGAAGCGCTTTAATCAGGTTGTTTCTCGGGTGCGGATGAGTGTTTGCTCCTCTGCTTTGTTGGTCGTTATACAAGTCAGGAATTGCGTTTACGTACATCTCCACCGTCGCCACACCAACTTTACGTGTCGAGTTCTTCAAACGAGCTCCACGATGGACAACTTCTTCTCTTAGAAACAAGTGCATTTTAGCCGCCGTCACTTGATATCGCGTAGTTTCATGAAAATTCTTTCGATCACACCAATTTTTAAATTCTTGTTACTTCGGTGCGTTTGCGCGGGTCGTGTTTCCAGGCCGTGCGTTACGACAGTGATCTAGTGTTACGTTCGCGCTCTCTTCGAGCTCGAATTGCAACCCTGGTAGCTCCATGGCGCCCCTCCGGCACAGTTTGGGCTATGGACTATTTCCTGCACGATTTTGGTTATGGCTATTTTGGCTATCGACGAAGCTGTCTGTTTAGAGGGCAAACTATAGAGCAATCAAATAAAGTACTACCTAACCCTACGGAGATAACCTCACAGTATAGATCAGTCCGGTTTTTTACCATCAAAATAACCGGGTTTTAAAACCGGTTTTATTCGATTGTTTATTGGCCAAATTGTTTATAAACCAATGGGGGTACGTGTACGTACTCCTGCAGAGATTCCTGCAGAGACTCCTACCGATGACTTGTTCTGTTCCTAGGAGGCAATTAAGCCTCACTTGGCAAGAGAAGACTGTCGCTGATCTCCAATGGAGAAGACACCAGTGCTAGCGCTGCGTTCCAGACCTCCTGCTCGATCAGTTCCTCGTCCGTCAAACTCTCGAACTCATCAGTGAGGTCTTCCTTTGAGATCCACGCTCATGTTGTAGTGACCGTAAACCTTTCGAACCGCTGCCGTTCTTCAGGTAGCGCCATAAACGGTTCCTAGCGGGTGAGTGGATTCACTTTGCTATCTTGTGCTACCGCTCCACTCTCGCCGTTGAACCTGGAGATGAATAACCAGCAGCTCGGCCAGAACAGGAAACTCATTACGTCCATGCATCCAAATCAAATGAGGAGGAAGCTGCACCAATTCGCTCCATTCTTCAGTGAGAACCTTCTCTCTTGAGCAGTACTGCGCAAACTCGGGCAGCAGGACTAAAAGACCCGGTTCTAAACCATAAAAACATTAACAATATTCAATTCGATTCTTTTCACGGAAAATCATAAAATACCAATCCATATTGTCAAGTGACCCGACGTATGGTTGCACGAAGGTTGTTCGATAAGATGACAAATAAAAATCGTTTTTGTCAACAAATTAACTTTTCGTTGGATTCGGAGAATTCTCGGCCAAAAGATGGAGAGAGCGGGCGCGCCGAGGGCGTAGGAGCCGCCGACACTCAAGCCCAGGTGCGCAAACCCCCAACATGCGTCGTGCCTACTCCGCGGCAGTGCTGGCTAACGTTTCTGTTCGGTGTTTGACGCAGCCACCGACCAGTGAGCAAGAGAAGATCGAGGCTTTGGTTCGATTCGTGAACACTGAAGTGTTTAGGCTATTGAAGTCCCAGTTCGAGAAGGGCGACATATTGAGAACGCAGAAGGGCATCCTGAAGGAGCCGCCAAATGCTGTGGAAGTGCTGTCTTTGGATATGGCGAAATTCCACTGGGGCGAGAGGTTGAAGAATCTCAGCGATTATATCTGGGGAGTGATCAATGCACGCTACGAAGCTTACTCAGTGTCCTTTGACCTTGCCGGGGAAGTGGCGAAAATGGTGGCGGCCAAAGCCACGGAAAAATTCTTTGGGGCGCTGCTGCTGTTAAGCTATCCCCAGAGGAAATGAGTCGACTAGAGCGCGCGTTCACAAAGAGAGCGTACGTCGGGGACGCCGACGTCAAGTTTGGTGAATATGTTCGACAGTGTTGGAAGGAGTACGACCCTTTGAAGTACAGGGCGCCGTGCGTGGCGGTCGTTCAGAGCTCCGGTTTCGGCAAGAGTCGAATGCTGTACGAGCTCGCCGTCAAAGCGGACGACATGTGCTTGTGAAATGGAAAATTGAAAAAGAGCTTGTAAGGAAAACAATGGTGGAGGAGATTGGAGACTGCCGTACTAGTATCACTACTGATATGTGGACATCTGCGGCAAACCGCGGTTACATGGTGGTGACTATACACTGGATGGACGTGAAATGGAACATGCGCTCCGTTATTTTAGGGTTTCAACGTGTAGAATATCCACATACTGGTGTTCGTTTGGCGGATCATCTCTTCGACGTGATCAATTCAATGGACAATAAAATTCTAAAGTCTCTGGGCAATTACAACAGATAACGCTGCCAACAACGGCACCATGATCGACTCTATCAACAACAATCTTCCGGCGCAATTACGACATCATTTAGAATCGTCCATCGCGTCATCTGCTTCCATGGATAATTCAGTTGACACAAATATCACGGAGACTCCTGTGGTTTACCAAGTACACTGCTTGGCTCACGTGCTCCAACTCGCCGTTAAAGCAGGGCTCCAGCAATGCCCTTTGTTGAAAGCAGTATTGGTAGAGTTCGTGACATTATGAAAAAGATATCCGAGTCTCCATCGCTTGGTGAAGCCCTGGTGCTAGTGTGCAAAGTCCTGCAAGTCCCATTTCGTCAGCCTGAGCTCGACTGCGTGACGCGGTGGAACAGCACGTGGGAAATGGTGTCCACCGCCATCAAACTCCGGCAGCCTGTCGAAGAATTGCAGCGGAGAATACGCGGCCGTCACGCCGGATACACGGAATTCAAGATTGCACCCGATAGCCGCCTTGCAGCTGAGTTTACCGAAGCTACGTGGGATGCACTTGGCCAATTCTATCGTTTCTTGACGCCGGTAAAAGCTGCTACAACCATGATGTTCGGGAAAAACTATCCTACGTTTGGTATGACAGTTGTAGTGTTCGATATGATCTCCAAACACGCGACGAGAACTGTCGATTCGGCCACATCGCACTACACCGTTGACTTTGCCACGGCATTCAAGTCGAAGCTGGATGAATATAAAGAGGCTGTGAAATCCCGCGAGGCACAAATTGCAGCAATGATGGATCCCAGAGCAAAACTGCTGCTGCAAAGTGCAGGAGTAGATATGGAGCCCTTTAAGCAGCTCGTCCTGGAGGAGTATGAAGCAAACTACCGATCCGTTCACGAGGCACAGCAACGCGAATCGCTTGCTCCACAAGTGAATCAGCAGGAAGGGCAAGACCACGAACTCGATAAGGCACTCAACAATTTAATCGACGTGTCGTTTGGGGTTGGTGAGCCCGCAACAACAAGTAATGAATCATTTTCCAGTGAACTTGATCGGTGGCTTCCCCATCGAGATATATCCATGCACGGGAAGACAAAGAGCAGAGAAGTTCGCAAGTGGATGCGGAACCTGGAAGGGTTTCCTCGCATTCAAATGATGGCACGTGATTACCTTGCAGTGATGGCAACTTCTGTTCCCAGCGAGCAAACTTTTTCTGCTGCTGGGTCCACTGTGAGCGTTCGCCGTGCTCGGCTTGGCGACGATGCTGTTCAAGCTGTCTCTGAAGCTCAGTCGTTTCTGAAGCTCAATAAAGCCACTGAAAAGCTGTCTCGCTTTGAAGACTCCAATGAAGATGAATAGCTCCAGTTTCCAGAATCACACGTAAAGGGGACGTAATTCATGTTTCGCCAGTCTCGCCGCAGTCGCTGCAGCATCCCGGTAGTTCATCATCGCGAAGCAACGCACTGTATAACTTCGACCGATCAATATTAACCCGCATGTTGTTCATCAGCGCTCAACTTTCCACTTCGTTACCAGGAGCGAGAAAATTGCCAAAACTAAACACGCAGGCAACATCCGCTGCGAGACTCACATCTTCGTAACAGAGCGAAATGTTTCTTTGAGAACCATCTTCGGAAACACCAAGCAGGAATGCCCCTCTAACGAAGGCTGTTGAACCGAGCACACAGTCCGTATTGGCCATCTTGCCGACACCCGTCCATGATTCGAGTGGGTGTCCCGACAAACTGCCCAGAAACAACACGCTCGGCTGCTCGACCACCCATGGCTCCCCTGAAAATGGCCCACGCCTTCACGCCGATCGTCAGGAGTTTTATCTGCTCCTCGCGGATCGTTGACGCGTCCAAGTGCACGTCAATCTGCTCGCGTTGCCGTGGAAGCCGACCGACGCCGATCGCAGTGCAAAGCGTCCTCATACCGGGGTAAATGCCGACCATCACGTCTGGAGCGTAGTTGGCTGGTAGGCGCTTGCGAGCCAATTCAAACGGGTCGCGGGCATGATCAAGTGGTCTTCAGCGGTTTTCGGTCTCGTGAGCAGCACGCTGGCGCCGTAGCCATCGGTGGAGACTTGATCTGCAAAGAATCGGCTAGCGTGTGCCTGCTTCGCGATGTAGTGCATCGAGTTGAACTCGGCCTTGGAAATGCTGGTTGCCAATCTTCTGACTGTTTATCAAGAACAGAAACCAATCGTTAACAACTGGATGAACCGATCCTATTTTTCCGTGCGTACCAGCAATTGTTTTCTGCGTTGTTCGAAGTATTCTTCTGTTTGGTACGTTGCTGAGATCAGCAAGGATACTACATCAAGTTCAACTCGCCAGGACCTACGCGCTCAAGGCCAAGCGTCAACGACCGGATTCTCATCAACAGCCGGATCAACTCAAGCAACGCACGAAGGCCCAGCAGCTAAACCGACAATAGCACCCCTGTTTGCTCAGCCCACCAGCGCGATCGAGGCGAACTATGATGGCCGCCACCTCTTCCGACAGCATGGCGTACGCGAACATCTGCCCCATGTACACCTGCATGAGCACGCTGAGTGAGGTCGCCAGCCAGAACACGATGCCGACGCCGACGTCCGTGAAGCCCACCATGGGGTAGAAGATGAGGGTGAAGATGCCACCGCTGGCGAAGCAGTAGGGGATCTCCGCCAACGTCGAGCCGAGGAAGTACCAGAAGGCGTTGTAGGTATGCGACGCGCGTTCGCGGTAGTACATGAGGCACGCTCAGCAGAGGACAGCGGCAGCACACTCTGGAAGGCCGTCATGGCCAGGAACAGAGAAGCCATGTACACCACACCGACGCCAGAGTTCAGGCCCGCGTACGAGTCGTACTCGGCGTCGATGAAGACGATGCCGAAGAGCACCGCCAGGAAGACGGCGATCATCATGTGGGTCAAGTTGTAGGTCGGCGTGCGCCAGTACATCTGGAAGAAGCGAGCCACGACGAGCTTCATCTGCGTCGCAGAGTGGCAGCACGCTTCTTGGCGAACACCATCTCGGGGAGGTCGGGCGACGGCACGGTGACGCCTTCCTTGGCCATCCCCGAGTCGAGCACCTGGCGGTACGAGCTCTTGTTGAAGTAGTCGACGAAGTTGGTCTCGGCCGCCGTGCTGCTCACGCCGGCGCCGATGCACTCGAGCATCCACGTAGCAGGGTTGTAGCCCTTCGGCAGTGGGGCCACGCCAAGGATGTTCTCGAAGTAGTCCACCAGGTAGCGGCAGTTCTTGCCCAGGTTGCCGTAGAAGGCCGTCTCCCCACCACGCTTGAGTAAGAGCAGACTGTCGAAGAGGTAGAAAACCTCCGACGAAGGCTGGTGGATGGTGCAGATGATCGTGCGGCCAGAGTTGGCCACCTTGCGGACACCGTCCATGATGATCTTGGCCGAGCGAGCGTCCAGGCCACTGGTCGGTTCATCCAGGAAAATCACACTCGGCTGGGCAGCCAATTCAACGCCAATCGTCAGACGCTTCATCTGCTCCACCGAGCTGCCGCGAATTTGATTACTTGGGTTCAGTCAAAGTAAAGGTTGGAGCTAGAGAGATGGACGAAGGTCTTGAAAATCCTCGAGATGTCATTCACCGAATACGTCGGGGCGCCTGCAACACCTTCGAGGCATATCTGCGGCGGTGCTGGGAACTACACTCTCTCGACCGCGTAGGAATATGTCGCTCCCAAGCAATTCGTCCTTTTGAAAGCGGATATAGCCAATCCCGAGAAGCTACCGGATACGGCTCCAGTGAATACTCGTGTCCAGAATTTTCATGACTCGGTTGGCCTGGCGTGCGAGCTCGAACATCATTCGGCTTTTGCTGAAACCAAAACTCTGCGCGATCATCACGCACGGCGCATTGTAGATGGACGATACTGGAAGGAGGTTCAGACGGAATGGATCGCCCACTTCATCAGTATTGATGTGGATTGTGGACCATCAATCTGGTGAGACAATCGTGACAGGGCTGAAAAAGAAATGTGTGCTTATTGTAATTGATAAAGTGATGAATCTACTTAGCGTTCACAACCACAAGAGGAACTATTTTCCTTTCCCGCGCAAAATTCTCGTTGAAACTAACAAGTATATCGGCGCTGACGGTGGAATTCTCGTCGTGCTGTTAGGTTTTGATCCGCAGATTTGTTCGCTATCGTCGAATTCGAAGCTGCCTCGTTTCTTCTTCCGTTTGTATTGGCTCATACAGTGGGTTGTCTTTGGAAGAAATAGTAGCAATTGAAGAAACGTGTGGGGACGAAGCGAGTGGAATTTAGGATTCATGGAGACATGAAATTGCCATGTACAAGTCAGTTATGATGGGAAAGGGTAAACGTTTGCCGTTGAAGGTCCTGCAACGTATGGGTTGTCTGATGTGGGAAAGCACGCGCACCGAACTATCAGGCAAATACGACCGCGTATATTATGCCGACATCATTCGTCTCGCCGCAAAAATTCTGCTATTCGGGTTTGCCTCGGACCTCCACCACAATTACGCGGGGGAATCATGTTTGGTGTCTCGACCATACTGTGTGGGATTCGCGTGTGCCAGTTTCAGCGTGTGAACTATCCATAGTCGTCTAGACTGGTGACAAAATTTATGGCAATTCTCGCGGGCGTGTGTAAGAAAGGTGCATTCCTTAGCAATTATGTGTAGGACCCGATGCTTGCGTCGGGTGCGATAGAAGTATGACATGCGACCACCACTGCGTTACCGATGTTTACTAGCCGAGCGCCGCCGCTACGCGGCGGTGGCTTTGGTTTGATGCAGCTGTGCGGACCACCCGCCTCCGCTACGCTCCGGCAGGATGATTTAGCTTTTCACACGAATTACTACGAAGTTTAAGCTAAAACGTAAGGCTTAAAAACCATGAAGTATTTGCCAAGTGCCATTTGCCCACAATAAAGCTAGGTTCTAGTTCGCAGTGGCAAGCTACTACATCTAGCCTAGAAATGCACCTCGACTCCTAATCAAAAACCTGCGTGTACACGATGTTTTTCGTGTACACTCCTCCGTCCGGATCCACAAACTCTGGATACTCAATCAACGCCTTGAACTTGCTTTGAGAGGTCACGCGAGATAACGCCACATACAACTGGCCATGTGAAAAGCACGGAGAAGCCAAGTACAGCCCCAAGTTTAACACCGTCTGACCTTGGGCCTTGTTAATCGTCATGGCGAATGCTGGTTGCACGGGGAACTGCTTTCGTCGTAGCCGGAAGGGAAATCGGAGTTGTCGTCGTCGCTCACGAACATAATTCTCGGGATGAGTACTTCTTGGCCTGTCCGTTCTCCAGTCATAATTGTTGCTCTAATGACATGGTCCTTCAAGTCGACGATTCGTAGACGCGTTCCGTTGCACAGTCCAAGATCCGGGTTCAGGTTTCTCAACCCATCATCATAATGGGGATGCCCTTCTTGAGCAGTAGTCTGTGAGGTAGAATCCCGTTAATGTTCACCGAGTGGAGGAACTCCTGCTCGAAAAACGTTCCGTCATCATCCTTCACGGCGTCCACCGACAAATACTCCCGCGCTGTCTCCGGAAGCCGAGCTGCGACTGCCTCGTTGATTCTCCGTACCGTCTCATTCGTAGTCGTCAAAATCGTCCGGCTGGCAAAATACTCATCCGTCTCAATCTCCGGGTTGGCAATATCGGCATACATCGCGTCAATGATACCGGGTATCGAAATAGCGCAGGATTTCGTTCGGCTCCTCGCGTGGGTGGGCCGACGGACGACTGTCACCTGGGACGACCGTGAGAGGCATCGCGGTCCTATCCGAACTCTACGTTGCTGCCCGTTTTACCCGTGTTTACATCGATACACAATATGACACAAATTTGACCCAATTGAAAATTAGTGTATTGATGTTGGCTATTTACAGCCAATGGCCTATCCCCGACGATAGCGACGGCGACGGGCGGTCTGACGCTGGCGGACTCGGCGGCGTCGACGACGTTGGCGCGCTTCGCGAGGTGGCATTGGCAACGGCGGCGGGCCAATGGTAAACAGTAACAGGGCCGTGCTCTCCTGGCGCCGGTCCAATCGTGGCAGCTCCTGCTCGACGTCGGTGCTGTGCCAGAAGCTGCGCTGGCCGTCGCAAGCCCGGCACCGCCGCGATGCGCTCCTGGCGTGTGGTTTTTCAAAGGCGGTCCACTCCAGGAGCTCCTCACAGCAAGCACAGCGGAGGCACTGGTGGCCGAGGCCGTCGAGGTCGAGCGGCGCGAGCGCCACCTCGGCAGAGCAGCGCGCGCAGGTGACGTTGCCGCACTCCATCGCCTGTGGTTTGATTGTGTGTGTGGGCGGCACTGCAGCATACGTACGATTGGTGTGGTCCACCCTATTTGGGGGCGAACGTCCCAGTAAAGTACGAATTGGTGTGGTCCACCTTGGGCCGCCTTCGCTCCGCTCGGCAGCTATTGGCTGAAACTATTTTGGGCGAATGGGCGCCGCCGTCGCTGCCGCTCGGCGGCCAATGGCAGCGCCGGATCTTGTCCATCGAAACTCGGCGACGGACCGACCGACTGACAGACAAACGGACAGACAGCAAGCCTCCTGTAGTAGTCTAGGTACACTGGGTGCCTTCCATAACCCCTCTAAAAGCGTTATATTTAAGACCGTTTATTGCTGGGGTTAGGGGCGTCGATTTGGCTCTCGGCCCGTGTCACCACAACGTACTATCAAAACCCGTCTAAAACGCGTTAAATCTGACCGTTTTCAGTTGCCGCGCTTTATATGGATGAGTATACGGAGAGGGCACTTAGCTGCGGACAACATTTTGTATTAGTCGACAGTGATTGGATCTTTGACGGGCGCGAAGATCTCTCATCAGTTTGAATTTTGACGCAGACTTGAGCCATGCACGGATCAGCACTGTTGATGGCGCTGTCGGCGCATCTAACGACGCGTGAACGGCAAGCCGCAACACTAAAAGAGCTGCGTCGAAAAACACACCTCGAGTTGGTGCGCGAGGAACGCCGCCGGCTGTTCCGCGTCCGTCACTACGCGACGCTGCATTGCATTCCCGACCCAGCCAATTTGGACTGGATGACACTATGGCGCCACGGCACGGATGAAACCCTCATCCACTTTACAAGCCTCGATCGGTGAGTATACAACTTACTGATGAAGCGTATTCTCTAACAGAGCTTTCTGGAATTTATATGTGCTGAAAGATCCTCGTTTAAAGCTCTCGTGGCCCAATTTTCGTTGTTCTACTAGCTGCCTGTCTACAGACCTAAAGGAGTACGCCCATCACGGCTCAAATTCAAGCATCAGGCGCTAGCCGTTGTGCTTGTCTACTACGTAGACTCTTTGCATGCGAAGATGGCTTGTGTGTGTTTTTGTGTGCCCCGCCCACGCTCAGCCGCGTGCTTAACGCTGCTGAAGCGGTGCTTGGCGAAGCTTTGGCCAGTTTCCACCTAGCCCGCATTTCGTGGCCTTCAGCGCGCACTCGCTTGGCTCACATCCCTTCGCGAACTCGTCGAAGCAATCTTGATGCCGCGAGTCGAGCGGCGCGGTGTCGATGGAGAGACCGACGAGGTGTTTTGGCGTTCTTCGACGCCGGGAGGCTCATGTCGAAATCCCCGTGGTCGACAGAGTTCCTCTTGCGGGTCTGCATCGTAGTTCTAGTTCTAGTAGGTAAACAAATAGTCAGAGCCAACCATTGCAACCGTATACGTACCAGATCGGGCAGCGGGTGATGTTCTTGCAACTCGGTGGATTCGGAAGTGAGCTGGTTGGACAGCGCGCGGATTTTCGCGCCCTCAAGAGATCGCATTTCGAACTGGCTGCAGGCTGCGGTGTTGAAGTTGCGGCTTCGGGGTGGCATAAAACGCCTGACTAAAACTAAAACGCCGAATTGTTTGATGGCATTAAACAGATAGTCGATCAAACAATTCATTTTAGGAGTTTCGTCTAATGCGGCGTTTAATGGTGTGGTTAGGGTTGCATTAAACCGTTTTAGAACGGTTATGGAAGGCGCCGACTCTGAGACAAAAATTTAGGGCAGCAAGAGTAGAATGGCACTATTTACATATGTTTCTGCTGTTTGATAGTGTAATAGGGATTTGTGACACTGACCTATTTTTCTGAGAAAAATGGTAGGCTGGAATACAAGAATCTGGTAATGGCACCGCGACAAAACTTTGAAATACACCTTTACAAGCTAATAAAGCAGCCATTAAAGTTCTGGGTTTGTGCCTTTACTAGCGAGGCGCACCAATCATTACTATGGGGCCAAGGATCGGGCTACTGGATCCTCCGTAGGCGCTGATACTTGCGCCGTAACCAGTTTAGCAATAAGAACTAACCGTAGCAGCATGGCTTACCACGGTTAGAGAGCGTCCGGCAACCATGGGCTAGATATTTACAAAGTGTAGCCATAGGCGTGGGTCGACCCATTAGCATTATCTATTCCAACGTGGTGGTGGTGTTACAGGTCTGAGGAGGATTGGAAACAAGAGGAAGTTGGATTTGCGCTTGAGTAGAAGAAGGACTTGTGGTCGAGACTGGAAAATGAAGAGTAAGTATGATTGAGTTGGTGTTAGATGCTTTTCCTGGGGCTCTGCTCCTGTGCTCCTGTCCACTAAACCCCTGTTCTTATTCTTGTAGCCAGTTCCGAATAGAAACGCGCCAACGTAAAAACACGCCTGAAAAACACACTGACTTGAATACACACGAGTCGTACGATTTTACACACACACATGCACACACATGGTCGAGTCATACGACTTGTACGCACTCACACGTTCGCACCCGTACGAGTCGTATGATTGTACCCACACACATGTGCGCACGCCCGAGTCGTACGACTGTGCCCACGCAAGAGTGTGACGGCATACTCGCCAACACCTGCAGGGGCCTCTTGTGCCCTCGCCCAGTTTTTGTTTGTGGATAGCCGTGTGACGATGTGAATTACGTTTTTCTATGGGTCGCGCTGTGGAGAGTTTACATATGGATTTTACTATGGAGCTGGTGTTGGATATTACATGAAGAAGTGTGCGATAAAGTGTGTCGTTTGGGAGAAGGCAGGGATGGTCCATCAAGATTAGGAAGTGTGTCCTTGAAAGGCGCGCCCAAGAAAAGGCGCGCTCTAGGAAGGCATGCTGATGGAATCTCCGCTCTTGGAACGGACGCCAAAGGGAACATTTCCTTGAGCGTGAGTGCACGTTACGTCCTGGTCACCCCATGTCCGTAAACGGGTCACCAAGAACCAACGTATAAATTGCCACAGTGAAAGGTATTCCTGTGTGCAACCCGTCTCGCCTTAGCTAGCCTCACGACGTGTGAGAGAAGGACCTGTAAATCCCAAGCTGCCCAAGTGACTCAAGAAGCACAGCTGCCGCTCAAGACCCAGGAAGTTCTTGGATGAACATTCCAACAAAAATACTCCTTGGGCGGCCACTTCTTCGATGGAGATTCTCTACGACGGAGATTCTCTTGGATGGACATTTTTCGATGGAGGTATTTTCTTGGACGTGGATTCTGGCACTTCGCCAGGATTCGCATTCTCCATGAATCCAGAAGTGTGTAGCAGAGTGTTTACGCCACGGATGATTTGAGGAGCCACGAACCCAGGATATGTGGCCGTCATCACGTCAAGCATACAAAGATCAAGACTAATTCGTACCTTAATGACTGCACCCAAGATCTGCGGAAGAGATTAGCGATAATAGATATCAAATCAGAGAGCTCTTTTTGCCTTGTACTTCTCCGGTCGTCAAAAAGAAATAACAGTTAGGTTTTTCTGAAAACCTTGAATGGAATTCATTGGTTAATATAAGGGATAATGTATTGGATGTGCACAAGCTAAAACGCATTGGCGCCATTCGTAATAGCCATTCAGTCTACAATGGCGCGAGCCCTCGGCACCCGCGACATCGCCGAGGAAACCCGCCTGGCCATTGCGCTGTTCCTCGCTGAGAGGTCTGTAAGTGGCCGGTTAAAGCGTGGTGCAGCCAAAGCAGCTGCGGACAAGTTTGGATGCTGCCGCCAGCAGGCAGTAAAGATCTTCAAGCAGAAGCTCCACGGCCTACCAAAGCCTGCTAGAGGGCGTCCCGTTGAAAGTGGAGCTACTGCTGCCGTTGTGGAGCGTGTTGCACGCATTGCCGCAACACCGCTCCGTCGTCGACAGTCTCTGCGGAGTCTTGCTCGCGCGTCAAGTGTGTCTAAGTCTACTCTCCTTCGCTACATAAGTAAGAAATACGTGAAGCGCGTTACGGTACGTGTGAAGCCGACATTTGTCGGAAGATCACAAACGGAGACGGCTGTCATTCGCCTTGACGCACATCCAGCGCCCTATTGGTGAGAACAGCCTATTTTTAAATATTTTATGACAGAAAGTTTATTTAATTTTTATGTTGTATGTTTAGGCGGCAGAAGTTTTAGGATTCACCACATGTAAGATACTGTTCATATTGATGAAAAGTGGTTCAACATGTACAAGGCTACAAACACGTTCTATTTGGCCGCAAATGAACCATGCCCCTACACGTCATCCCCAAACAAGCGCTACATTGGAAAAGTAATGTTTTTGGCGGCAGTAGCCCGTCCTCGCTACGATATGCATCGAAAGTGCCAGTTCGACGGCAAAATAGGTCTTTGGCCGATTGTAGAAGAGTCAGTTGCTTTGCGCTCGTCTGTTAATCGCCCCAAAGGAGCCGTTGTCACAAAATGTGTCAACATGACCCGCTCGGTTTATTCAGCGATGCTGAAGGACAAGGTGTTTCCAGCAATTCGAGCTGTGTGGCCAGGTATTTTTTTATTGACTTGTATTATTTATATTTCTAACAACATTATTGTTAGGCGATAAGTGCAGAGAAATATTTGTGCAGCAGGACAATGCTGGACCTCATGTTCTTGAACATGACACGGATATTGCTAAAGTTGGATGCAAAGACGGGTGGAAAATCCGGATGAAGTGTCAGCCTGTTCGTTCTCCTGACATGAACGTGCTAGATTTGGGCTTTTTAATTCGATTCAGTCCCTACAGTACCAGGAGGAAACGTACACGATTGACCAGCTAATCTCTGCTGTTACTCGGGCGTTTAAAGCGACATCGTACGACTCACTGGATCGGAAACAGTGATCCAGCACCATGGCCATAACGACTACATGCTACAACATTATCGCAAGCGACGAGGGCTGCTTCCAAGTTCGTCACCCTCATCGCTCACGTGTGACGAGGCTGTGGTAGAAAGTGGTGTTCACTATCTTTTGTGTGGTGCACTCCAGTTCTTGTAATTTGTAGCAAGAAAAACATAAAAAGTCGCTCTAAAACGCTTCCGTGATTTGATTAGCTGAAATGATCCATTTTTCGAAAATGATTTGCCAAATAGCATAAAAACCTCACAGATTCCACGTCTAATACTGCGTGAACAACAAGTTAATTTGCTGTCCTGATTGTCAATCTGGACACTCTGCTTGAGCGCTATCAGAGCATGTCTTTTTTTTTGCTAACTCCCCATAACCGACGCACCGCGAAAAACCTTAATGGTGCCGTGGAGTCCTGTCACCTTCGACGCAGTACACAGTGGCAGCGCGTAGTGTAAGCTGTGAAAAAAATACCACGAGGAAGAGTGTGTTTACACCTACCAATGCGTAGTTTAAAATCTCCCAAAACACCAATATTGCCGAAGTTATGGGCGAATTCGTGAAGTGTTAATTCTTTACCGGACCAGAGAAGTACTGCACAAGCGCCAGTTCGTGCTCTTTGAGTGTTATTCTCCTTAGGTCCCGGATTCGATCTCCGGCAAGGCCCTGCTCTTTGGCGACGGCTTTTCGACGATTTTGGTCGCAATCGGCGTGTTTGACGCGGTGCTATGCGTGGGTAGCCACGTCTGTCGGGCTGTGATGGCAACGCGCGGGTCCGACCGACCGTCCGATCAGCGTGGCGGTCGAGACAGGGCCCGACGCGCTTGCCAGTCTCACGCAGCCAGAAGAGGTCGGATTTGCTCGGTGAAGGTCTGAGAATTCGTGGCGTCAGCCGGGCGTCGTGGGTGGGTCTCTGGTGCTAGGGGCAGAGGCCTGTGGAGCTGTGCTGAGGCCGCGACATGTGGGCGGGATGCGTCGGTTGCGTGGCCTTGTGGTCTAGTGGTATGATTCTCGCTTAGGGTGCGAGAGGTCCCGGATTCGATCTCCGGCAAGGCCCTGCTCTTTGGCGACGGCTTTTCGACGATTTTGGTCGCAATCGGCGTGTTTGACGCGGTGCTATGCGTGGGTAGCCACGTCTGTCGGGCTGTGATGGCAACGCGCGGGTCCGACCGACCGTCCGATCAGCGTGGCGGTCGAGACAGGGCCCGACGCGCTTGCCAGTCTCACGCAGCCAGAAGAGGTCGGATTTGCTCGGTGAAGGTCTGAGAATTCGTGGCGTCAGCCGGGCGTCGTGGGTGGGTCTCTGGTGCTAGGGGCAGAGGCCTGTGGAGCTGTGCTGAGGCCGCGACATGTGGGCGGGATGCGTCGGTTGCGTGGCCTTGTGGTCTAGTGGTATGATTCTCGCTTAGGGTGCGAGAGGTCCCGGATTCGATCTCCGGCAAGGCCCTGCTCTTTGGCGACGGCTTTTCGACGATTTTGGTCGCAATCGGCGTGTTTGACGCGGTGCTATGCGTGGGTAGCCACGTCTGTCGGGCTGTGATGGCAACGCGCGGGTCCGACCGACCGTCCGATCAGCGTGGCGGTCGAGACAGGGCCCGACGCGCTTGCCAGTCTCACGCAGCCAGAAGAGGTCGGATTTGCTCGGTGAAGGTCTGAGAATTCGTGGCGTCAGCCGGGCGTCGTGGGTGGGTCTCTGGTGCTAGGGGCAGAGGCCTGTGGAGCTGTGCTGAGGCCGCGACATGTGGGCGGGATGCGTCGGTTGCGTGGCCTTGTGGTCTAGTGGTATGATTCTCGCTTAGGGTGCGAGAGGTCCCGGATTCGATCTCCGGCAAGGCCCTGCTCTTTGGCGACGGCTTTTCGACGATTTTGGTCGCAATCGGCGTGTTTGACGCGGTGCTATGCGTGGGTAGCCACGTCTGTCGGGCTGTGATGGCAACGCGCGGGTCCGACCGACCGTCCGATCAGCGTGGCGGTCGAGACAGGGCCCGACGCGCTTGCCAGTCTCACGCAGCCAGAAGAGGTCGGATTTGCTCGGTGAAGGTCTGAGAATTCGTGGCGTCAGCCGGGCGTCGTGGGTGGGTCTCTGGTGCTAGGGGCAGAGGCCTGTGGAGCTGTGCTGAGGCCGCGACATGTGGGCGGGATGCGTCGGTTGCGTGGCCTTGTGGTCTAGTGGTATGATTCTCGCTTAGGGTGCGAGAGGTCCCGGATTCGATCTCCGGCAAGGCCCTGCTCTTTGGCGACGGCTTTTCGACGATTTTGGTCGCAATCGGCGTGTTTGACGCGGTGCTATGCGTGGGTAGCCACGTCTGTCGGGCTGTGATGGCAACGCGCGGGTCCGACCGACCGTCCGATCAGCGTGGCGGTCGAGACAGGGCCCGACGCGCTTGCCAGTCTCACGCAGCCAGAAGAGGTCGGATTTGCTCGGTGAAGGTCTGAGAATTCGTGGCGTCAGCCGGGCGTCGTGGGTGGGTCTCTGGTGCTAGGGGCAGAGGCCTGTGGAGCTGTGCTGAGGCCGCGACATGTGGGCGGGATGCGTCGGTTGCGTGGCCTTGTGGTCTAGTGGTATGATTCTCGCTTAGGGTGCGAGAGGTCCCGGATTCGATCTCCGGCAAGGCCCTGCTCTTTGGCGACGGCTTTTCGACGATTTTGGTCGCAATCGGCGTGTTTGACGCGGTGCTATGCGTGGGTAGCCACGTCTGTCGGGCTGTGATGGCAACGCGCGGGTCCGACCGACCGTCCGATCAGCGTGGCGGTCGAGACAGGGCCCGACGCGCTTGCCAGTCTCACGCAGCCAGAAGAGGTCGGATTTGCTCGGTGAAGGTCTGAGAATTCGTGGCGTCAGCCGGGCGTCGTGGGTGGGTCTCTGGTGCTAGGGGCAGAGGCCTGTGGAGCTGTGCTGAGGCCGCGACATGTGGGCGGGATGCGTCGGTTGCGTGGCCTTGTGGTCTAGTGGTATGATTCTCGCTTAGGGTGCGAGAGGTCCCGGATTCGATCTCCGGCAAGGCCCTGCTCTTTGGCGACGGCTTTTCGACGATTTTGGTCGCAATCGGCGTGTTTGACGCGGTGCTATGCGTGGGTAGCCACGTCTGTCGGGCTGTGATGGCAACGCGCGGGTCCGACCGACCGTCCGATCAGCGTGGCGGTCGAGACAGGGCCCGACGCGCTTGCCAGTCTCACGCAGCCAGAAGAGGTCGGATTTGCTCGGTGAAGGTCTGAGAATTCGTGGCGTCAGCCGGGCGTCGTGGGTGGGTCTCTGGTGCTAGGGGCAGAGGCCTGTGGAGCTGTGCTGAGGCCGCGACATGTGGGCGGGATGCGTCGGTTGCGTGGCCTTGTGGTCTAGTGGTATGATTCTCGCTTAGGGTGCGAGAGGTCCCGGATTCGATCTCCGGCAAGGCCCTGCTCTTTGGCGACGGCTTTTCGACGATTTTGGTCGCAATCGGCGTGTTTGACGCGGTGCTATGCGTGGGTAGCCACGTCTGTCGGGCTGTGATGGCAACGCGCGGGTCCGACCGACCGTCCGATCAGCGTGGCGGTCGAGACAGGGCCCGACGCGCTTGCCAGTCTCACGCAGCCAGAAGAGGTCGGATTTGCTCGGTGAAGGTCTGAGAATTCGTGGCGTCAGCCGGGCGTCGTGGGTGGGTCTCTGGTGCTAGGGGCAGAGGCCTGTGGAGCTGTGCTGAGGCCGCGACATGTGGGCGGGATGCGTCGGTTGCGTGGCCTTGTGGTCTAGTGGTATGATTCTCGCTTAGGGTGCGAGAGGTCCCGGATTCGATCTCCGGCAAGGCCCTGCTCTTTGGCGACGGCTTTTCGACGATTTTGGTCGCAATCGGCGTGTTTGACGCGGTGCTATGCGTGGGTAGCCACGTCTGTCGGGCTGTGATGGCAACGCGCGGGTCCGACCGACCGTCCGATCAGCGTGGCGGTCGAGACAGGGCCCGACGCGCTTGCCAGTCTCACGCAGCCAGAAGAGGTCGGATTTGCTCGGTGAAGGTCTGAGAATTCGTGGCGTCAGCCGGGCGTCGTGGGTGGGTCTCTGGTGCTAGGGGCAGAGGCCTGTGGAGCTGTGCTGAGGCCGCGACATGTGGGCGGGATGCGTCGGTTGCGTGGCCTTGTGGTCTAGTGGTATGATTCTCGCTTAGGGTGCGAGAGGTCCCGGATTCGATCTCCGGCAAGGCCCTGCTCTTTGGCGACGGCTTTTCGACGATTTTGGTCGCAATCGTCGTGTTTGACGCGGTGCTATGCGTGGGTAGCCACGTCTGTCGGGCTGTGATGGCAACGCGCGGGTCCGACCGACCGTCCGATCAGCGTGGCGGTCGAGACAGGGCCCGACGCGCTTGCCAGTCTCACGCAGCCAGAAGAGGTCGGATTTGCTCGGTGAAGGTCTGAGAATTCGTGGCGTCAGCCGGGCGTCGTGGGTGGGTCTCTGGTGCTAGGGGCAGAGGCCTGTGGAGCTGTGCTGAGGCCGCGACATGTGGGCGGGATGCGTCGGTTGCGTGGCCTTGTGGTCTAGTGGTATGATTCTCGCTTAGGGTGCGAGAGGTCCCGGATTCGATCTCCGGCAAGGCCCTGCTCTTTGGCGACGGCTTTTCGACGATTTTGGTCGCAATCGGCGTGTTTGACGCGGTGCTATGCGTGGGTAGCCACGTCTGTCGGGCTGTGATGGCAACGCGCGGGTCCGACCGACCGTCCGATCAGCGTGGCGGTCGAGACAGGGCCCGACGCGCTTGCCAGTCTCACGCAGCCAGAAGAGGTCGGATTTGCTCGGTGAAGGTCTGAGAATTCGTGGCGTCAGCCGGGCGTCGTGGGTGGGTCTCTGGTGCTAGGGGCAGAGGCCTGTGGAGCTGTGCTGAGGCCGCGACATGTGGGCGGGATGCGTCGGTTGCGTGGCCTTGTGGTCTAGTGGTATGATTCTCGCTTAGGGTGCGAGAGGTCCCGGATTCGATCTCCGGCAAGGCCCTGCTCTTTGGCGACGGCTTTTCGACGATTTTGGTCGCAATCGGCGTGTTTGACGCGGTGCTATGCGGGTAGCCACGTCTGTCGGGCTGTGATGGCAACGCGCGGGTCCGACCGACCGTCCGATCAGCGTGGCGGTCGAGACAGGGCCCGACGCGCTTGCCAGTCTCACGCAGCCAGAAGAGGTCGGATTTGCTCGGTGAAGGTCTGAGAATTCGTGGCGTCAGCCGGGCGTCGTGGGTGGGTCTCTGGTGCTAGGGGCAGAGGCCTGTGGAGCTGTGCTGAGGCCGCGACATGTGGGCGGGATGCGTCGGTTGCGTGGCCTTGTGGTCTAGTGGTATGATTCTCGCTTAGGGTGCGAGAGGTCCCGGATTCGATCTCCGGCAAGGCCCTGCTCTTTGGCGACGGCTTTTCGACGATTTTGGTCGCAATCGGCGTGTTTGACGCGGTGCTATGCGGGTAGCCACGTCTGTCGGGCTGTGATGGCAACGCGCGGGTCCGACCGACCGTCCGATCAGCGTGGCGGTCGAGACAGGGCCCGACGCGCTTGCCAGTCTCACGCAGCCAGAAGAGGTCGGATTTGCTCGGTGAAGGTCTGAGAATTCGTGGCGTCAGCCGCGCGTGGGTGGGTCTCTGGTGCTAGGGGCAGAGGCCTGTGGAGCTGTGCTGAGGCCGCGACATGTGGGCGGATGCGTCGGTTGCGTGGCCTTGTGGTCTAGTGGTATGATTCTCGCTTAGGGTGCGAGAGGTCCCGGATTCGATCTCCGGCAAGGCCCTGCTCTTTGGCGACGGCTTTTCGACGATTTTGGTCGCAATCGGCGTGTTTGACGCGGTGCTATGCGTGGTAGCCACGTCTGTCGGGCTGTGATGGCAACGCGCGGGTCCGACCGACCGTCCGATCAGCGTGGCGGTCGAGACAGGGCCCGACGCGCTTGCCAGTCTCACGCAGCCAGAAGAGGTCGGATTTGCTCGGTGAAGGTCTGAGAATTCGTGGCGTCAGCCGGGCGTCGTGGGTGGGTCTCTGGTGCTAGGGGCAGAGGCCTGTGGAGCTGTGCTGAGGCCGCGACATGTGGGCGGGATGCGTCGGTTGCGTGGCCTTGTGGTCTAGTGGTATGATTCTCGCTTAGGGTGCGAGAGGTCCCGGATTCGATCTCCGGCAAGGCCCTGCTCTTTGGCGACGGCTTTTCGACGATTTTGGTCGCATCGGCGTGTTTGACGCGGTGCTATGCGTGGCTAGCCACGTCTGTCGGGCTG